>JARHVA010000424.1:5337500-5518211 GCA_037957365.1 Torreya grandis | reverse complement strand
GAGATTACATTCACACTATATTGAATTATGTGAGGTTTGATTCCATCATGTAGGATACATAGTGTAGATCCCATAGTAGTCTCCCAAAACTTAACTTTGTTTTGTTGTGATATGATAGTAAGCTAGGATAAAAAGAATGAATAAGAAAATATTTATGCATTTACGCCCATCTAATTAGAGAAGTGTAATAAGAAATAAGCACACCATATAACTACAAAGCTATAAGAAAAAATATAATCTAAAATTGAGAAAAATACATAAAGATACAAAAGGACATGAATGGCAATCAAATATAGTGAATGATGATCCTACCTCATGCATGAATGACACATGTGTCATTCCTATTTATGTAAAGTTGGCACTTCAAACTTTGAACACAAACAACTATATACATGCACAACTAAGAGTTATACTTATAAATCCAAAATTCCTTGAGGTGTGATTATTCCATCATCTTTTATCTCTATTCAAGTTTAATTCTCAATTTAATATTTACCTTTTACACGTTTATTACTTTTAGCCAATATGCTAGATATGTACTTATTGTTTTACATTACTAAATGTTAAATCTTCCTTATGTTTTATCTTATTTCTATTACCAAAACACTAAAAAGATTTTAAAAAATTGGAGAACCCCTTTAGTTTTTTAACATTCATACCTTCCTCCATAGGGTCTTGAGGTTTTTTTTAATGATTTTTATTATCTAATTTTAAATAAACATATTTTGGTATATGTTTGGTTAAACCCTAACTTTTATTCACCTCATTTTTATTAAAGATTACATCCACCCTCATAATTAGTTATGCACACATTTGTTCCTCTATTGCATATATATTTTAGAAGTTAACTAGGGTTTGTTCCTTTTATTTCAAATTGATTTTTAGATTTTCACATTGTCTATATACATTCATTGATCATAGCTACTACTTGTGATTTTAATCTTTTTATGGTTGATACGAGTGCTAAGATCTAACCTATTATTGATAGATTACCCCTTATTGCCTCTTTAAGAATGATAGTGATGTTATCATTTATGATGATCTCAAATATGTTGAATAGGTTGATTTATATAGAGTTCAAACCCTTATCAACCTTAGAGTTGTAATTGAGAAAAACTATGGAAGTGTAGGGAGTTTATTTTAAAAATTAAAAGTTGCACAACAAAAACTTAGGAATAAGAATCCTTTACCTAAATAACCTCCATTAAATGGTTCTACTCCTACATTAGGTAGTGAGGTTTTTGCCCCTAATGATACAAATATTATTAAGCCTCCACTTAGTGCTATAACACCTCCTCAGGTTGGTGTTTCTATTCCTAACAATTTTATGGTTTCTCCTACTCATCCAAATAAAAGTGTGACCCCAACAAATTCATATATTGAATATCTTGTTTTTGGACATATTCAAAACACCAATCATGCCTCACATAATAATGTTAATCACTTAAAGGAAAATATACATATGCATTGCAATGTTAATCATACACCTAGTGGTGTATATGTTATTATAACAATACAATGATAACCTAATGACATGAGGATGAAAATTTGTAATTATATCAAACATCTAGAAAACTATCCATTTGGTTTCATATTATGACATATTATGTAACCCTTTGGCTTTGGCAATGCTTATTCACCCCTTGCCTCCATCATTACCCAAGTTTACAACATTTATTAGAGAAGGGGATTGATACCAACATATCAAAGATCTCTTTGCATCTTTTATTGGTTCTCAACATCATCAAATGACTTGGACAAAGTTATTTCCTAGGAGTCTCATTGGGTGCCTTAGATTAGTTTTATTATTTGCACGTGGTATCTATGCATAGATTACATGATTTACTTGTACTCTTCTTAGTGAATTTTTAAATAAAAACTAGTCAAAAGCTCACTTTATATCAAATTTATCAAATCAAATAATAACATAATGAACATATTGTTGACCATGTGCTTAAATTTAAGACTATGCTTACCATAATATCACATCAACTCTCTAAATGTGAGCTTAATAATATATTCTAAAATAGTTTGATCAATCTAATTAATACAAATTCATGTTTAACACGTATGATTCATTTGATGAGATTTTTCATGCATTATTCAACATCAAGGTTAGATATATGGATTGTTAATAAGACAAGGTATATGTTTATTTATTAAACATCCACTACATCCTAGTATTAGGTAAAAGCAAAATTCAAACCTAATACTAATGATGCGCTTAATTTATAAGCTAAAAATGAGGCCAAGGAAATTAATATAGTTTTGAAACCAAATGACATGCTTACCTTTATTGCTCTTAAGAAAAGGTGATAGTTTAAAACACTCCAAGACCTACCTCACCATATATTAAATTATTTCTCAAATTTAATGTTATTTATTCACCATAACCATTTCAATTAGATGTAACTCGAGCATTGTCTAGAGCGTATGATCCAAATAAAATTTGTGATTATCATCAAGCTTCATGACATAAAACTAATCAATGTTTCATACCTTTAGATAAGATCCATGATCTAATACACCATTATAATTGATGTGAATGATTATACATTAAATGAATATGTTACAAAGCCTAATCAACATGTGCAAATATTTTGTAATCTGTTACCAAACCACAATGCTTCAAAGTAAAATAATGTGCATATGAAAACATATATACATCATTATATTATCCTAATTGAGAATGAGATTGACAACATCATTGGAATGGTTTTGAGAGCTCAAAGGCAAACACCTTTTATTACATTTCAAGACCATGAGATACCTAACAATATATTTAATAGTGGTTATATATACATACATGGTTTTGTTAACTATAATCATTCTATCACACATGGAATTATGATTAATAATAGTTATATCAAAAACCTTACTGTTATGTCATTATTATCTAGTTGAGGCTATATTTAGAGATATTTACTTGGTATGACTATGATACTATGATTTTTGATGGTTACACACACACACACACACTCTTGGTTAGTATTACTCTTCAAATTGTATTTTTTTATCGAACAATTATATATTGGTTCTATGTTATGTCTAATACAAGATCATAAAATCTATAACTTAGATGCCTTTCACATATTTAGATGAGGGTGATACCTTCTACACTATGCAATTGTGTTAAATTTATGCATAATAATAAAGTACATACCATTAATGACACAACTTTATTAGAGACCTATTACACCTAAAATGTCACATGTGTGACCTTATAATACACCCAAAAAAGGGTGAATCATTAACCTTGCAATGATCCTTGCATCTATTTCATGACCATCATGTATGGCACATAATGTATTTGAGACTACAACATCACCATGTTGTATACGAGCTCCTAAAGCTTTGGTTCCTATAGTTACATCTCTAACACATATAACACATAGTCATCCATATTCTAGGATTGATTTAAAACCTAAAACAATTATTTTAACATGATATATTCCTACATAGTCTACAACGACTCCTTGAGCCCATTATATACATATTCCTACTAGGGACAATGAAAGTTATATCACATCTTGTAACTATTCTTCAGACACACTAAGTGACATATCAAAGTCCTATAGTTAGGGATTTTATGATATAGACCACATTATTGGTTAGCTTTACTAGCTCGTATCTTAAGCTTCATTGATACATATTTATTTTAGTATATCATTCTTACCATATATAGCTTCTTTCTTCTATATTTGTGTATTCCATGTGTTTTCCTCCATAGAGTTTGAGTGCATTTTTCTTTATTGAACTATAGCTTTCTTATTGTACATAACTTATTTCTCATACATATCAAAAATTTCATGTGATTACTCCCTATATTTTTACTGCATTATTCTATCTTCTAGTTTTGAAACATTGGCACTTGCCTTCTCTTGCATTGATTGTGTGCCAAGTAGCTGACTGTGTGCCAAATTTGGAGCTCTAATTATGTGTTTTAATTTTTTAACAATTAATACCATCTAAATGAATTATAATTATGAATATTTAAGTTATGTAAATTAGGGAAATAATTATACAAATTTTATTGTAAAAGTGAAGATTAGTATTGCACTTAGAATGGTATAAGTTTAAAAATCAAGATGGATGAGAAGTACATAGATTTTTTTCATTTTCAATTATTTACTATGTTTATCATTGTCCCTCAAAATGCATCGTGTCTACTCTAGAATCATTGAAATCAAGAAACTAGAGCTAAAACCTTGTATATAAGTTGTTTTTATAATGATACCGCTACCATGACTAGTACTATCTAGACCTTGTTGGTAATGTTTGTGTTTCTTTAGACTGTTGTGCCTACACCTACAAGTGCCTCTTATGTGTGCACTTGCATTTAGTCATGTTTATTGATCTTTGTTTTCCTTATATTTTCTTTAAAAACTTAATTAGACTTTAAACACCAATATGACTCTTAAAAAATAGGTTAATATTTTAGGTTGGATATCCTCAACAACTCTCTATTGACTGACTAATCATTACCTATGTTCCAATGCTATGAAGAAGGCTCAAACCACACATGGTTATCCCACGTAGGTGTGTGTGTACACCATTGAGATCAATATAGAACACAAAGTAATGTTTGGATTTCAATACTTAACACCATGCAATGTTGACTTGTGCTTGTATGCAGACTTGATTCTATGACTACTCTTTTGAGGGATATTCTGATAGGTATTTATTAATGAGAATTTTTCAAGAGAATACTTATGGATTTATAAAGTTTTTTAGGACTTTCCAAGATAGGTATAACCATAGGATTGATTTTTTTTATATTTATCACCATGATTAACTCATGAAATGTGTCTATGTAAACCTAATGGAGACTTACCAATCTAAAAAATAGTCATTGAGTATATGTGGACACTACCAGTAAAGGCAGACACCTACAATAAACTATAACTATCTGCTTGTTATTGGTGTTGTCCTGGGAGTGAAAATTAGTGATTTGAGACATGGTGATAGTTTTCTTATGATTGTAGAAGGTTATTACACATACTAGGGTGATCTTTAATATATATATCTATTAAATTTGGTTGTCCAAGATAAAAAGTGGGTAGATGGATATGACAAAGTGTGCACAAGAGTCAAGTGTGTATGTAAATTCCAAATATGTAAAAGTTTGCCAAATTTAATGTTACCAAAGTGTTGTAGATAATAAAATCTATTATTTGATACTTAACAATTACAACCTTGACACACATTCACCACACATGGTTTGAGCATTCAAACAAAGTCCTAATTTAACATTTTATCACACTTACATGTTAATTTATGAGTCAAACCTTTTGTTATATTGTTACACACCTATATGAATCTCATTGTCTATTTCAAACCTACTAAATATCCTACACAAACATCTCTAAACTCTCAGTTCATTATATATGTACAAAAGTTAGTTCCATCAATATCATCAATCAATGCTAACATGATATGTTAGGTATTGACCCTCTCCCAACAATGACTATTTTATAAATATTTAACCCATCCTTAGGGTCAACCCATTATCCTAGTGTGTGAGTGGCATGAGAAATTATTTAATTGAATCTATGTAAAAATAAATAAAGGTTTCATTCAAAAGGGACTTGGATTTATTTGATATAGTTCAAAAGGATCAGTATGATAATCAAGATTAGAATGAAGGAGAAAATGAATCCCCTAATGATGAAATAGAAGAACTATGTTATCTTACTTCCTCTTTGTATTCTTATTTACATCATAAAATATAATAAGATGAGTCAGAAAATAATGAACACATCCATGTTCCTAGCATACTTCATGAGTTAGAAAGTGAGCATGCTCTCTTTAGAAATGGCAAAAGAATATAAAAAATATGAAATTTATCCTCTCTCTCTTGAAATGGAAAAATAATGTGAAAAATGTGAGATTCCTTATCTCTCTTTAGAAATGGAAAAATAAATTGAAATCCTATATATATTTATTGAAATATTAAATGATACAAACACATATGATGATTCTTTATCTTCTCTTGAAATACAATGTCAAAATATCTCTCCAAATGAACCATTTATGGATATAAAATGTGATGACAATGTAATAATATGCAATGATACATCTTCAAAATGTGAATATATGGATGATGATGTTATAGATAAGTGTGATCACCTTTATCAACCCATGTTTTATATAATTATTTTTGCATATATTTCTTTCATCCATTCATAATAGTGTATTTATGACAACTTATAATAATAAGACTCAACCATTTAATGAACCCATTAAAGATTTTAACATGCCTTTCCAAGAATTAATCTCTTTAATGCATGCTATGGGTGCATTGCAACATAAAATGCATCACCTAACCCTAAGAATAAAGCATAAAATGCTTGGGTTAATTCTAATGCTATCAATGAAAACCCAATTGTGTGAAATATTCTAAATGTACCATTACCTCATAAATTCTTCATGCGCACATTTTGTATGTCTGATAGAAGTAGCAATCCTTATCTACATCTTAGATATTTCAGGGCTTCTATGGATAAATATGATAGTATTTAGACTACTAAAAGTGTTTCTAAAATGTTTAACTGGAAAAGCTTTGGATTGGTTCCACTTTTTACCCAGTAGTTCCTTACACTCTTGTATTGAGTTATAAGAGACATTTTTAATGTGATTCATTCAAAATAAGAGACGAAGATTTATATATGAATGCTTACTTTCTCTCCATCAAGGAAAATTAGAGCTAGTTTGTGATTATATTTTATGATTCAAGACTTGTATGCACCAATTGATATATCAACCAAAATATTTAGAAACACAATACATATGTTGTAGAGGCCTCATGCATCCTTTCAAATTTGAGATACTTTATGACACTTGTGATTCATTTCAAGATCTTTGTTACAAGGATGTTGCCCTAGAAAATAAGTTGACACCTAATCCAAATCCAAAGAAGGCACATGAATACATTATGATACAAAAAATGTTCCACACAAAGAAACTAAGGCAACTATACCAGCTCTTATGGGAAAGATTCCAATTAGATAAAGTCAAGTTAAGGTTATCAATGAAGGGAAATAATTAGTTTACAATTCATTACCTAAAGAGAATAAATCTACTCTCAATAAGCAATAACCACTCATATTTGACAGTTTCAGAGATTAACCACAAGATATTATACAAAAATTATTGGATAAGAAATTAATCACTTTGCATTCAATGATTACCATCATCTTCACCTATAATGTACCTAGAGAGGGATATAATAGTAGAATAACTAGTAGAAATAGTTTCATGTAATAGTAATATATAGTAATGCATTAGAAGAATAATCCCACATGCATTAAAATAAGGAGTGATGTAGATGAGAACTAGTATAAATAAATGGGTATAGAATAGTGTAAGGCATTAAAGACGTTAATTGTAATTGAGCATTGCTCAAATGAGCTATCCCCCTCAAAGAGGCCCACGATACTGAGTTGTTCCTTCTATAAAAGGAATATAGTGTGTGTAATCAACATGTTTATCAATATATGAGTGATTTATTATAATTTAGTTAGTTTTAGGAACAAGGTTACTATTATTGGTATCGGATCACTTTTTAGGGCCATTTTTGTGATTATCATTTTTATTACAAGCACATTAAAGAGCTTTATGGAGAAAATCTAAGAAGTGCTTATTTACATTTTTTGTCCTAAATGACTTGATTATTTATCTTAAAACTACTCTAAAAAGGTAGTGAATTGAGCCAAACTATTTTTGATTTTTGTGTGTCTAATTTCTAGCTTTCTAGAATAGTTTAAATTTTTAATTTTTGTTTAGTATTTTAAAAGTTATCAAAGTTTTGTTTTGTTTTTTAAAAAAATGACTATTCTTTTATATAAATATCTTTATTGGTAAAAAAATAGGCTAAACCATTTTTGGGTTTTGTGCACCTTGGTGTCATAATTTTAGATCATAATTAATTTTTAAATTTCATTAAGTATTGTATAAGTTATCATAATTTTACTAACTACTACTAGTTATTCAAAAAATCAAAATATTGGACGTGTTGTAAAAGACCCATTTTTGATTGAAACTGACATCCACTTCTCTAATTCTCATGGAGCTTCCCATTTTATCTAGTGGTAATATCACTAGTAAATTAATTCAACTTCAACAAACTGGTACTATTAGAGAATACCAGACTAAATTTGAAACATTAACCAATAAAATCTCAACTACATTCTTCGTTCGTTGCTTCATTAATGGACTTCAAGATGAGATTTGAGAAGAGGTTCAAATGTGGCAACCATAATCCATAAAGGAAGTTGTGGGATTATCTAAGCTCGTAAAAGACCGTATTTTCTATGATCATAGTGAGACACATTCATTTTTGGTCTTACATCCCTACACAACACCTCCTCTTCAGGCCATCAACAAACCAAACATTGATTCATTTTTAGATGCACCTTAGCAGGTTCGAAACATGCCCATTCAAGAAATTACCATATTCAAACAAACCCCTGATGAGCCCAAGATGACAATCACAAAGCCCAAATAGGGAATCAAATATTCAAATCCATTAAAGAGAAATGCTAATGGGGATGACATGTTGACTCACCAAGCAACATCTTTTGTGCACCCTTGTTCTAACTTTGAGGTGTTGATTGTAGAGATTCAAATTTTAGTGATCGATTCTAACCTCATGTTTCAAACTAAAGTTATTGTTGATGCCTCTATGTGTACCAAAAATATCCATAGTGTTCAAGAACACTTCTCATTTTAGAATTCTAGGAATTTAGAGCATGAGTAGCAGATTATGGTAGCTTAATGTTACTTGTGGTGAAATAGTGGCAAAACAATGTTTAACTATTCCCACAACTTTATGTTAATTGATGATTGGGAGTCATCATGGTCCAATTATCTATGAAATGCTAGTATGTATGCTAATTCTTAGTAAATTAAGATCAAAAGTTAAGCTATAAATTAATCTAGATGGATATTTATAAAGAAATCTAAGCTATAGTGCTTTGGTTAAAAAAGGGAACAAATGAGAAAAGTAGGACAGAAAGAAAACAAGTGATTGCTTATCTTAGCCTCAAACATTATGACAAGGTCTCATGACAACTAAGTATACATTCAAACCAATATGTAGTGAAAAATATCTTAAGCTCAAATCTCACTACATACGAGGCAAAACCTCGAAGGATGATGTAAAGAATTATAAGTAAGAACTAGATTCACTTTAAAGTTTTCCTACCATAATAAAATAACACTAACACATTTGAATACATAGCAAAATGAAATAAATTAAATTCAAGATCCTCTAACTAATCTAGCATAAGCACAAATTAGAAACCCTATAGTTAAAGATGTAACCTAGAATTCATAAAAACTATTCAAATTTAAGACTTAGAATCAATAATTTAGAGAAAAGTTATATTAATAATTGACACATCAAATTTAGACAATATTTGTAGAATTCATTGGTAATATTATTTACTCAAAATATACAAAAATTTCTCAAAATTTCTCCCCCTTTATAGAATGCAATACTACCTTTTATAGGAAGACAAGGCAGTATACCAATCAGTTACAAGATACAAAATATACAAAAGATAAGGACACTTATCTTTTTTAAAAAGGTTATAGAATATATTTGTTTTTCAAAACTAGGCTGACCTAGAGGCAATATGCTAACAGACTAGCATATGCCTTACAAAAGAATATTCCCTATTTCAAATATTATAATGTTTTACAAAGAGGAATATCAATTAGCTGGTGGGTCCATTGTCGAAGGGTCTCCTTGTTGATCTTGTAGAAGTTCCATAGCCCTTTGATGTTATTATTTGATAAGATTTAGATCCAAAAATGGATTAAAGAGGTAGACCTCTTCTTGATCAGCTAAGTCATCTAAGTCCCTATCATCTCTAGCCATAGCTTCTTTGATGCTCTAGGCTTCTGCAATCTTTTCCTCAGTTATGAAGATCAAGCCCAAACTCCTACCATTATCACTCCCTGATTTGCCCTAGCTTTGCCCTTTACCTCATGCATTACCAAAGTAAATATATGTTTGTACTTTGCATCATCAATAATTCTTAGGGCTATAGTCTTGGTAGGATTAGCCAACATAGTGCCCAAGAGTTGCTCAATTCTAGTGATCAATTCCCTATCATTAGCTAGGAGTCTATCCAAACTCTTTGTCCACACACTTAGACTCTAGATCTTGTATACCACTATCCCCAATATAACATTCAAGTGGGTCAGGCTAATGGTTTTAAATTTATGGATTCTATCCCTAATAAAAATGCTAACGAGATCCCTTGTCTTGGTTTCTACCTTCTACCACTCTGTTATTAATCCCTTAGCCACTTCACTTTATTGGCTTAATGCATGTTGCCTCAACCTTATTGATTTTAAAGAATCAAACATATCAAAGAATGATGCTTCAAACATATTTATTATGGCATCAAGCACTGATAAAATGGCCTATGTCTCTAAGTTTTCCTTTTCCTTTTCCAAAATTTGAATCTTATATTTCATGCCCCTAATGCCAGCTCTGACTTGGGCTGAGTGAGCCTTTGATAGGCTTTTAATATATTTTTCATGGATAGGAACCTCACCAATTTGTTAAAATCCAACTGGGGTGAAGTCTATAAAAGGGTCAACCTTCTAAAAAGTGAACTCCTCAGTTCCCACCATGGATTTCTTTGTAGTTACCCTTTCCAATCCAACTATCTCTAGATTAAACTGCACAGTGGTAGATGACTCTTTGAATTTTGGAGGTTGTGGGACCTCTATCCTTATGTTGCTTGATGCTCCTAGAGCATCCATTTTCTTGTCATTTGAACCAATATTAGTTATTATTCTTCTTTCTTCTTTTTCTCTCATTATATCCCATATCTATGGCTTGATTTCTTCATGAACATCAATGTTGATAGCCTTGGTTAAGGCCCATGAGTGGGAGTGGGAAGGGATATTTTGTAGCTTTTCATACACAAACCTATGGATCAACATGTGGTTCATAGTATTCTATTTCATTTAGTACATGTGATATTGTTATATGTCATGTAAAACTTTTACATTTTATTGATTATATTAAGCCATCTAAACTTGTAACTTCTCTATTTTATGTGAATGTCGTTAACTTGTGAACCTCTATAATTACTCCCTGATATCACCATGTTTATATATATGATTTGATGATGTAATTGTGGGACATGTGAATGGTGATAAACCACTGGTGTAAGGCAACTTTTAATGGGTCCATGCATGGGGAACTCCTTATCGAACAAGTTGATCTCACTTATGGGATGAGTGAGAGTCAAATTTGGCCTTTCCTATCCAATAGGGATAATTAATAGTTCTAATTTTTTTCTTTGATTGTGCCACTAATACTAGGTCCAAGGTAAATTTATTTCCTTTACCCCCTTACTCAATTTTATCTTCTTAAACTTGAGCTTCTTCAACCTATGCTTTTTCTCCTTTAGATCCATATGCATCAGCAAGGACCTTGAGGGCATCCTCAACTATTTCATTAGGCTCAAGTGCAATCATATCCAAGTGCTCAACTAGGGATGATGGTCTTTAAGGGAGAGATAAGGATGAAGGTCCCTCACTAGGTTTCTCTTCCAACTTCTCCTTGCTATTTCCCTATAAAATTTATGCTTGGAGTTGTGGGAGATCCATCTCAAGTTGGTCCAGAGGTGGCCTAGAAGGGCTAGGAAATAAATGGTACTAAAGGGGATACATCAACCATATGTTCCCTATATTTTCATCACTAATTAACCTATGCATGAGTTTTAGGTTGGTAATCTTGAATCTGGCCAACACTTATTCAAAATTATTAGCATTTATGTATACGGTGTCATGAGGACCTAGTTGGTGCTCATAGATTGCCTTAGGTAGTTGTTTATTCTTCAAATACGGGCCTACCACATTATTTGGATCTCACTGTTTGAGATCATCTAATTAGAAAAAAAAAGTCCTATGCTTGGACATGGTGTCCACCTGCTTCCAATCTTGTAGAATTATTCTTCCAATTGTTAAAGGAAAAGGATGGAAGAGGCCTTTCCTTTTCTCTTTACAAACTCTATCAACAACATGAAGGAGTTGAGATGTAATTTCCTACTCTACTAACTTGGGAGGAACATAGATAGGCAAGTTGTATAGTTGGGTTAGAATTCCCTTAATTCTAATAATAATACAATATGGGTAAAACCAAATATCTCCCATCAGCTCCACATATTTCTTAATCAAAGTGGGAACTCTGGGCATGGAAATCCTTATGATAGCTTCTACCAAAGTGGGATAGACATAGTCACATATGAATTTCATGTGGTGTTTATATTTGAAGATGTGCAATTTTGAGTAGTGGTGGGAGACAATGGTTCTACCCTTAGGAGTCTAGTTCTTGATGTTGGGGACCTTGGTAGAAGCTAGTAAAGCATCTAGCAAATAAGACATCATGAAAAACTACTTGCTTGTCTTCCTCTTGATAGTGGTGAATTGTTTCCCTATGAAGACATGAATCATATCCCCTATTGGAGGAGTGAGCTTCTTCTCTACCATAAAGTAGACATAAGACACCCAACTCTTATTAACATATGTGGTTACAGGGGCTCCAAATATTCTATTTAATAGGGTCATGATTACCCTAATCCCTTCTCTAAATTAGACAATTGGAATATTTCCCTCAAAGTCCTAGAATACATGGTTCCTTTGGAGCAACCATGGTCTAAGGATGGTATCCAGGTTATTCTCACTAGTCCATCCTTTGATTGTGGGTAGGTCCACATGGGGTTTTGGGAGCTTGTAATATTTATCAAAGGCTACTAGGGCAATGTAAGTGACTCTCCTAGAGCTTCCTTAATGGATAATCCAATCGTTATCAATTCTATAATCAATAAAAATTGTAGCAAAGATATCAATGTAATGAGTACCTCTGGTTTGGTAGTAACATGATGAAGCCCAGTCATTTAAATTTTAACCAAGTCATAATACTTTTTTGCTGATAGCGACAATTCTTTGCTCTTCCTTGGTAATGGGTTACTTAGACCAATTCTTATATCTATTACTCAAGGCTATGACATCTAGCTCAGTATCCTTGAAACATTTCCTTCACTATTCATGGATAGGTATAACTCTATATCATCTCTTAATTGATGTCTTTAAGCTACCATGGCTTTTATGCTTATGTGGTGCTCATGTGGCATCAATCTAAAACCTTCAATGACATTTTTCATTAATGCATTTTGAAGTACTAGCCATTGGTATTTAAAAATGCCTTTTTGCTTTGCACTATTGGATCAAAATATTGGATTAGCATGAGTCATCGATTATGATCTAGGTTCTTGCTTGTTTATCGGTTATCCTCATACTACGTCCCATGTATTTTCCACTTAGCACCTCCATGGTTCATGATTTGGCACCTTTGTTAGGTGTATGTTAAATGCATGTCTACCATGTATAGAACCCATGGGCTCTTAGAACTCCATTGAAAAGTAATTGGTGCCCTCATGCCATTAGATCATCCTTTTATGATGAAGTACGATCTGTAAGATTTGTAATATGCATAAATTTTAATTATCACATTATTAAGGTAGGGACTTAGGTTTAAAACCTTAGGATATGGTTTATTTCATGTTTTTCAAACATGAAATAAACTTTAGGCTAAAGTGTTTATGCTTGAGTCTTTTGAGACTCATACAAAGGGCACCATGGCTAAATATTTTAGGTCAAAATTTACATTGTGCTTAATAAACACAATGCATGCTTTGGGCTAAAATACTTATGCTAAACTCTTGAATATGCCTAAAAGGTGGGTCAAAATGGCATAAGGATCAAATGCTAAATTTTGACATAAGGATTTATTGTATTAAAAAACACAATAAAAACCTTCAGTTAAAAGTATTATTTATGTTGTAAAGACCTTTTTAAAACAGGATTTAGTATGAGTCTCTAGCCTAAGGTTCATGACATTCAAACAAATACAATGGGGATCGTAAGATATAGAATTAGACTAAGTTAATTTTGCATATATTTATATTATGAGACTATTTTAACATTTATAGTTCAAATATTTCAAGTGTTTAAACATCCTCAAAAGGTTTATAATCATTTGCACAACAATTTATAGGGTTTTTAGCAATATTTTGGAGTCTTAGTTTTAAAGAAAATAATTCATTATCTTAAGTTTGATGGTCTCATAGACGTCAAATACACCCTCATGGATATAAAATGGTGATCGTATGAACATTAAATTTAGGCTCATGAATTTCTTTGTTTTGATGGGCTTAAAGTTGATGGTCACATGAACATCAAATACATCCTCATGGGTGTCAAATGATAGTCATGTGAACATCAATTTTAAGCTCATAAAATACCTATGTCTCAATACAAGATTACCACCTTGCACCTCTATAGGGCCTCCCAGGGTCTTAGACTCAATTCTCTCTATTGGATAAAAAATCATGACAAAACAAGAGCCGTCCAATCATGATCTAGGATCTTGCTCGTGATTGGTCTCTTCTATCATGTGGGCCCCTTTATTTTTAATCCTTAAACATGGGAGTAATATGTGGAAACTCTATAGAGCTCTTAGGATTTTGAATTTTTAATGATGTCTTCACTCCATCCGATCTTTGGTCCATGATGAAGTGAGAACCATTGATCATGATCTGAGTGTTCAAATGTTATCGATCCAAAGGACTAAGTGCTTGACTTTGTCAGGGTTTCTTCACATTGTTTGATCATGAGGCTGTGAGGAAGTGCAGATTATTAGATCTTATGAGTTTCATTTTATTTAAGCTAAGACATGGGCCCTCCTCACTCCATTAGATCAAGCCCGATGATGAAGCGAGAGCCATTAGATTCTGCAAGAAGCAAGGAAATTAAGTTAGACTCAGGACCAAATGCAAACTTATGCTAAAGTGTTTATACTAAGGTCTTGGTCTTAGTATTAAAAATTTAGGCTAAGATTTTAATAAAAAGACCAAGCTAGCATAAAATTGGACTCAGTTAGGAAAATATAAAAAAGGGCTTTGTGAAACCAAACATTAGACTTGGTTAGAAACATATAAAAAGGACCCTGCAAAACCAAACATTAGACTTGATTAGAAACATAAGGGACTAAGGGGAAAATAATAAAGGAGCCAAACATATTTTAAGCTAAGGTTTAGCCATGTTAAAAAAACATGACTAAGCTTTAATATGAAAACTGTGCCTAGGTCCAAAATAGATTTAAAATGTTCCCGCTAGTTAGTTCCCACCAAATTTCAATTTAAATTAAGGGTTTATGCTAGGGTCTTTAGAACATGAATCTATCAAAAAGGGATCCATGAAACCTATAACTTAAAGACATGAAGACCAATCATTATAAATTTTTGGTAAGCTTAAAATAAACCATAAATCAATAACTAATTTTAATAGAGTGGATGATCTTCAAATTCTAAATAATATCCAAAATAGGCCATGCTTGCAGGGTTAAGCTTCAAAACATTTCAAGGGTACCAATTTTACAAAATGGGGGTATGTTGACCTCAAAAAATGGTGAATTCAAGAATAAACATAGCAATATGTTAGAACTTAGAGACTCTGGTTCAGACAAATAACGAGGTCATCCACTCCATTTGATCCAATCCATTCATCTAGACTAGTTTCATGGTTGAACCAAACCTTGCACTTGTAAAATTAGGATCAACATTAAGGCATAATCATACTATGTGTGTATTTTGATTATACTTATTTTTTTCCATGGGATTTAGAGGATAACTTATAGGTTCCTTATATATAATCATTACCACTGATTTAGAGCATGTTTAAGTATCCATTAAGAACCATGCTTGGCTTAGGGATGGCTTAGGCATTGCTCTGCTACTAGCCAAGCATCCATATCCCCAAAGGGATTCCTTTGGCTCCACTCAAGGCCTTGATCCACTACCAACTAGGCATCCATAGCCCTGGTGGAGGTTACCAAAATCACCTATGTTTGAAAAAGCTTTTGATTTTGCATTGCATTCTTATTTTTTATGTTTTTTTGATTTTTTATGCTTTTAACAAGGTTGAAAACTAGGGTAGCTAGGTTTAAGGATTTGGCAAATGTTTGATCCTTAGAAAATCACCTATGGATAAAACCATTATCCTAGTCAAGGATGTTTATTAAGTGTAAGTATGATTGTGTCTCAATAAATTGAACTTGGATCCTACAAGTGCAAATCTTCTTAAAACCAATTTTTAGTTTGGATAATGCTTAAGTTCTCATGGAGTAGTTGGATTCTTTTATTGGTCTTTACCAGTTTCTTCAAATAATAACATGAGGCTCATATTTCAAAGCCATGGTTAGCATGTGTATTAGGTTTATACCCTCATTTTGATCTATGGGACTTCAAACAACTAAATAAACTTTGAGCTCAAGGTTGTCCAAAAGGACTTATCATAATCAAGGAACAAGGTAAAAAAAGAAAACACACAATAGAAATCAATAAATCAAGACACAAAGGGAAATAAACAAATATACACATGCTTATATACAAACAAGAGATAATAAGGAAAGAATGAAAAGAAACTAACTAGCCTACCTACACTAAGCCTAACCATCTTACAATTTTAGTCCATGAAGACTTCAAGTTGAGCAATAGAGAAGTAATGCTTAAGGTACTTCCCATTGGTGGGTAGTGTGAACTTTGCTCCTTGTAAGTATTTGAGCTTAAAAGTGTTGTCTCCTAGTGTGTTTGCAATCTAATAAGGGCTAATCCACAGAGGTGTGAACTTGCCATGCTTGCCCTTAGGCTCAAATGCTTTATCTCAAAGGGGAACTAGGTCCCTTTATTTGAACACCTTAATCTTTGACCTTTTATCAAACCACCTCTTTAATATGGTCTGATGTCTGCTAAAGTTAGTAAAAGCTTATTCCCTTGCATCTTCCATTTGAATCATGTCTAGCAATCTTGACTCTACAAGCTCTTAACTTTCCTCCATGTATTCTTGCATGAATTTATATGTGGGTAACTTGAGGGTGATAGGAAATATTAGCTCTTGGCCAAACACCAACAAAAATGGTGAAGCCTTCAAGGCTTGCTTGATTTTGATCCTATCTACCTATAAGGCATATTTGAGTAGTTTATGCGAAGTCCTAGGCTTGTCTACAGTAGACTTCTTGATTTATTTTATTAGGTTCTTGTTGGTAGACTCAAACATTCCATTTACTTGGGGGTAATAGTTAGATGAGAACTTGAAATAAATGCCATTGTCATAGGCCCATTCTATCATCTCGATGGATATAAATGTAGATCCATTATCACACACTAGAGAGACTGGAGTTCCAAATCTAGTACATATGTTCTCCTCTAAGAAATTGATCACTTCCTTAGTCTTGTAATGTTTTGTGGCTATAGCTTTAGTCTACCTAATGCAATAGTCTATGGAATTTAGGACATATTTGTGACCTTCAAAAAAATTGGGGTTAGTCACCTTAAGAAAATCCAATCCCCATTGAGCAAAGGGTTTGTCAAGCATAATTGGTTGTAAAGGCATTGTTTCCTTTGGTTCTTTCATGCTAAAAATATGGTGGGAGTGAAATTCCATTGAATACTTATGGGCATATTTGAAAATGGTTGGCCAATAGTATCTAGTTTTTAGGATCTTGTGGGCTGTGGTTCTCCCAGATGGATGTCCACTACCTAGATTTTCATGGAAGGTACTCATGATTTGGGTAGCTTAATCTTGTGAAACACATCTCAAGTAGATTCCTTCAAAGTTAATTTGATATAAGATCCCATATTTGATTAGATAATGGGTTGACTTCAACCTTAGTGCCCTCTTTTGCTCCCTAGATAGTCTTGTAGGACAAGTACCATTAATTAGTAAATGTATGATAGAGTCATACCACTCACTAGCTTAAGAATTTTGTTGATCAACTTGCATTATACTCAACTTAGGGCTGGTATTATCAATCATTTGGATCAAGCCTTGGCACCTTACCAATTTTTATATCTTGATTTCTATGTCATATTCTTGAAAAAATGACATCCACTTACCTTTGCATTCTCCAAGCTCATTCTGGCTCAACACAAGCTTTGTGGCAGGGTCGAGTAAAATAGCATGCACCTTATATCTATGGATATAGTCCCTAAATTTATTTACTATCTTAACTAATGCATATGCTTATTTATAAATTAATGAATAGTTTAAATCAATATTCTTAAATTTAGTACTCATAAAATTAATTGGGTGATCACACCCATCAATATTTTGATTTAAAATTGCAACCATAGTATGGTCAGATGCAAAAAAATAAAGATCAAGTCCTTTGAAAATTTAGGACTTATCAAGACTGGAGCTTGGCTAATAGCTTCCTTGATATCATTGAATGCCTTCCTAGATTCCTCATTCCAAGTGGCCTTGGCATCCTTCTTCAACATGTCATTTAGTGGCTTGACAGTCTCTACAAATCCAAAAATGAACTTTATTACAAAGTTTATCTCACCAAAAAATGACTTTAGCTCTTTTCTATTATTTGGAGGCTCTATCCTAGATATAGCTTACACTCTTTTAAGATCTATAGAGACCCCATCTTTAGTTATGACATGACCCAATGATTTTATTTTAGTAGCACAAAAGATACTTTTCTTGGGGTTTAAGGAGATTCCATACCATCTGCATCTCTCAAAAACTTGCTATAAGTGCACAAAGTGACCTTCCATATTTAAAAAAATATATATTAGATCATCCATATATATAATGATGTATTTACCTATTAGGCCCTGGAAAGCATGGTCCATAGCCCTTTGAAAGGTAGCTCCTGCATTGATTAGCCTAAAAGGCATTCTCTTGTATGCAAAAGTTTCCCACTTTGTTATGAAGGTTGTTTTCATCCTATCTTCCCTATCAACCAACACCTAGTTTTAACATGAGAAGCCATCAATGAAGGCTATCATAGATGAACCTAAAATAACTTGAATTACCTGGTCAAGAGAAGGAAGATGATAGTTATCCTTTTTAGATTCTTTTTTTAAATTTCTAAAATCAATTCATAGTCTAATCTCACCATTCTTCTTCCTGACTGGCACCGAATTAGCCACCCAGGTAGAATGCCTGATGGAAAATACAATTCTAAAATCTAGTAATCTCTTGACCTCCTTAAAGATCATTAGTTATAGTATAGGGTTTACTGGTCTTTGCTTTTGCTTGAAGGGCTTGTAACTTTCTTTAAGGGGTGTAGTATGGGTAATAACCCTTGGATCAACGATATTTAAGTCATCATAAGACCAATCTATAACATCCTTATACCTGTTAACAAATCTTTGGCCTTCTTATTCTCAATATTAGTACAATATTTTCCCACACTAACTAGCTGGGGTTGATCTTGGGGACCAAGATTCATTACATTGTAGTCCTTCCCACTTACCTTGGGAATCTTGGGAACCTCAGCCAGTTTATCTTGGTCAAATAGCCTCTCTAAGGCAATCATGCCTTTGGGTATTTTATTTTCACTCAATTGAATGACCTTACCATCAAATTTGTCCTCCCTAAGTGTATTTGTATTAGTCTCATAAATGATCTGAATCTAAAATTCTCTAGAGTTAGTTATGAAATCTAATATCTATTGATCATCACTAAAGACCTAAAAATGATTAACATTATTAGGCACTGAAGGACAAAGTATTAACTAAATGCTGAATTTGGGTGAGTCTTGGTTAGGCATGAGGTTGGCTATAATAAATTCCAACTCATTAGTAGCTTGCTTCTCTTCTCTTGGGATGGAGATAATGTTAAAAGCATCAAAGGACTTAATGATATCCTAGACCCAAAACTTATACGTCTTTAGGTATGAGAGTTTGCATTGATATTTACTTCTCCCCTGATTGACTACAAGTTATGAGTCCCAATATAATAGTAGTTCTTTAAATTTGTTCTTTATAGCAAATTGTAAACCTAGGATAAGGGCCTCATATTCAACAAGATTGTTAGTACAAGGGAATTAGATCCTATAGGAAGAATGGTATCCTTTACCACTAGGATTAGTTAGGACAACAACTCTAGATCCAACCTTACACCTAGCATCATCAAAGTGCAACTTCCATAATCTAAGAACAATATTAGTACTTTTATGATCACATACCTTGGCAGCCTCTAGGGTGACAACGTATAAGTCTAAGTCAATTATGTTGACCCTTTCATTCATAATGTTTCACTTAATGATCATGAGCTTCATCCTTGGCTCTCTCAACCCTAATTTAGTTTGGCACTCCCTTACATGGAAGCCATAAATGTGATCAATCAATAGACATGTAACCATTCAAAGCTTTGATGCATTCCCTACTTAACAAGATTCCATACACATCAGGAATGTCAATAACTTAGATATTAATAAATTTATACACTCTAGGCTCAGAAGCCAATTGAATATGAACATTTAAAATTTCTCTAATTACCTTGACTCTAGATTTGTCTAACTGAGTTACAACTCTATCAGACTTAATTGGAGTTAAGCCCAGTTATTTACAAATACTTGCTAGCATGATATTGGTATATGGTCTAGAATGTGATAATGAATCATGCAAATTATTACCAAACATCCTGATAATGAGCAAGAAAGGAGGAGACTCTACCTTAGCTTTGTGTATGGTCACATTAGCGTGATCAATCTTGGGTGGCTTGCTAGACTTATTTGATAATGATTACAACAAGAGCTCCCTTTGCTCTATGATCTATGTTAGTTCATGCAAAATGATTTTAGCCTTTATCTTCTTCATATCCTCAACAATGTTATATCTAATTTTATTAGAAGAACTAGGAATATCAATGTTGGGCTTAGAGGTACTCCCTTTAGGTGGCTTTGGATTATTGATTAAAGAAGTGTTTGAAGGAGTTCTAAAGTTATTTGGAGGCATTGAGGTAGTCAAGGGATACCTCTATTCTCTATTCCTTAAGGGATACATCTTATTCAATAATTGTTGGAAGGCCCAGATCTCTTCAGTGATCTCATCAGGTTCATTCTCCTCTTGAAGGGGGAAATCAAAGGTCTCCATGATGAAGGCTTGATCAGATGATTTAGATCATGAGGTACCTACACCACTATCTTTATTAGGGACCACTTTAAATGTGCCTAATTCTTCTTGAAAAACCTCAAAATCCTTCTAAAATTATATACAATTAATCTCCCCATGCTTGGCTATACAATGCACTCTACAATAATCAGGCAATGCTATATCAGTAAGATTAATGCCCACAGTTTTATTTCTAGAAGATGGTTCATTTTCCTTGTTATTATGAAAACTATCATTCTAAAACCTATTGTTTTCCCTATTGAACCTTTGAAATGAGAAGTTCCTATTAGAGTTCTCTCCAATATTGCCTACTTGTTTTTATAACTAAAAGAAATTAGTGTTTAATTTTTGGACCATTTTTAAGATAGACTCATTCTCATTCTTGGGAGTTTTAGAATTGTGCACCTGGTTATTGTTAGTAGATGGTATTAAAGCTTTTATATCATTTGCATTGAAACCATTATTAGGATCATACAAAAATCCTAAGTTTTGATTGGGAGTAACATGATTCAAGGGTAATTTATTTAGATTTGGGAGTTGGTTCAAGGTTGGGATATTTTGGTTATTATTGGGAAAGATGTTTTGAATGGGCATATGTGGGTTGATGTTTGGAACTGAGTAGGACATTTGTCCTTTGGGTTGCATTTGATCATTGACGATCAATGATTTAGAATAAGCCTTGGCCAATGAAGTTAGAGTTGTAATGGATCTCTTTAAAAACATAGAGGTCATGGGATCCATTGCATCCTTGTAGATTTCTAGGGATAAAACATCATTAGGTTTATAAGGTTCTATGGTCCTACTATACATTTTTTGGAATATAGAATTAAAGGACCTTATGGGCTCACTTTCATCCCTTCTAATGCTAGTGAACTGATGGTAAATGACAAATAGATTGATAATTTTACCATATTGATCTATGAAAACATCAGTACACCCATCCTAGCTAGTAATATAATTGTTAGGTAGATTTAAAAACCATTTATAGGCTACATGTTTAAAAGTAAATGGAAATAGCCTACATGTTACATCCTCATGCACAATATTAAGTAGCCTCAAAGCAACTTTAAAAGACTTGATATGTTCTTCAGTAGTCACTATACCATTTGGACTAAATTTAGGAAAATAATTTTTTAGGGTTACATGAGAGATCATGTACCATACCTAACACATTGATTGAAGAGTTTCCCAACCAAGCCATACCTAGATTAAGTTTGAAGGCAAAGGTACCTTAAAGAGGTGAAGTTGGCAAAGATTTAGATCTCTTCTTCCTACCTTTATCATGCCTGGCTCTTCTATGAACCTCAAGTTGAATCAAAGGTTCCCTTGTTTCTGAGTGTGATCTGGTTTGAATCTTTGGCAATTATAGCTTGAAAATTGAATATCTTGTTTGAAATGTGATGTATTAGACTAATCTTTATAAAAAACAAGGATTAAACATGTACATTAAGCTCATTTTTCAAAGATTGTATAAAGAATAGTAAAGGATGTTGATCTTTGACATAGATAGCTCAAAGATGTGTCCAATTATGTAAATAAGATCTATCTTTATAAGTCTAAGCTCAAATAAACTTAGATCTATGAAAGATATGCCAACCTTTGATAAAAAATCCATCCCAACCTCAAGTACTATGGATTCTCAAGTCTCAAGCTATTTTTACCAAAAACAAGCACCAAACCTCAAAGGACTATGATCTTTGTCTAAGGAAGCACAAATATAGGTCAAAGACCGTAAATATCAATGATCTTTACACTTTTAAGCCAAGGATTGCTGAAAATGGCAAAGATAACATCAATCTTAGATCAAAACAGACTAAGATAAGCAAAGATCCAACTAATTCACTGAGATTGGCCCTCTTTTTAGCACCAATGGGGAATTTTTGATGCCTCTATGTGTACCATAGATGTCCTTAGTATTCAAGAACATTTCTCATTTTATAATTCTAGGAATTTAGAGCATGAGTAGCAAATTGTGGCAACTTTTTATTACCTATGGTGAAATAATGGTAAAGCAATTTTTAATTACTCCCACAAATTTATATTGATTAATGGTTGAGAGCCATCATGGTCCAATTCTCTGTGAAATGCTAGCATCTATGCTAATGCTTAGTGAATTATGATCAAAACATAAGCTATGATTAATCTAGATGGCTATTTATAATGAAATCTAGCCTACAATACTCTGGTTAAAAAAGGGAGTAAATGAGAAAATTAGGGCAGAAAGAAAACAAGTGATTGCTTATCTTAGCCTCAAACATTATAAAAAAAGTCTCAATTACAACTGAGTATACATTCAAACCAATATGTAGTGCAAAATAGCCTAAGCTCAAATCTCACTACACACTAGGCAAAACCTCGAAGGATGATGTAAAGAATTACAAGTAAGAACTATATTACTTTAAAGAGTTACTACCATAATCAAATAACACTAGCACATCTAAATACATAACAAAATAAAATGAAGTAAATTGAATATCCTCCAACTAATCTAGCATAAACTCAAAATAGAAACCCTATAATTAGAGATGCAACCAAAAATTCCTATAAACTATTCAAATTTAAGACTTATAATCAATAATTGAGAGAAAAGCTATATTAACAATTGACACATCAATTTTGGAAAATCTTTATATAATTCCTTGATAGTATTAATTTCTCAAAGTATACAAAAATTTCTCAAAATTTCTACCCCTTTATAGATGTTGAGTTGTGGAGCTAAAAGCTTCACTAATGTGCTACATGTGGAGGTTTCTGGGTTACACAATAACCGACATCGGTTAGGGGTCGACTAACATCATTATCTCCAGCTACATAATAGCCAGCATTGATTAGGGGTCAGCCGTCATTGGTCATCTTCAGACTGACATCAGTCATCTGTGCATTTCCAAAATTGTTCTAATTTTAGGAGAACAGTTAGTTTGCATGTAAAGACTAAAATTAGTCTTGAGTCTGCATTTATAATTATTGTTTGCTTTTAATCCTATTTAAGAGACCCATGGGGTAGTATTGTAATAAGAGGGAAGACAATTCATGTAATTGAGTTGGTTGTAATTGATTGAGAGAGAGAGAACTCTTGAGGGAGAATTATTGTACACCCAAGAGGTGTGAGGAGAAAGAGATTTCTTTATTGTATTTCCTTCTAGAAGAGTTTAATATAGATTGTATTGTTTCTCATTTCTCCTATTCTTTGCTATTTTTGATTTCTAGTTACTTATTACTTCTAGTTTAATTCCATGTTTATTTGCTTATACAAAAGTAATCAATTGTACTCTAAGATTCTAAAAATTGGTATCAGAGCTAGGTTCACTAACAAGTGGTATCAGAGTAGGTTAGTGTTTGTTGATTAAAGAATTCACTCATAGGGGTTTCTGATTGAGTGGGAGCAAAGCAATGGTAGAAGAAAGTAAACTAAGAATGGAGAAATTCAATGGCAAGAATGATCAATTATGGAGGATGTAGATTGAAGATTATCTGTATCATAAAGATCTGTACTTACCATTGGGTGGGGTTTCAAAAAAGCCCACAAATATGGAAGATGAAGAATGGAATGTTCTTGATAGAAAGGCTCTTGGATCTATAAGGTTGAGCCTGGCATCTTCTGTGATTTCCAACTTATCACAGACAAAGACAACGGTAGAGTTAATGGATACTTTGGCAAATTTATATGAAAAACCCTCAGCTTTATATAAGGTATATCTTATGAAGCAATTATTTAATTTACAAATGCAGGAAGGTGGATCTGTATATAGTCATCTTAATGATTTCCATGAAATTATAAATCAGTTAAATTCAGTCAAAATAGTTTTTGATGATGAAATTAAGGCTCTCTTAATCTTATGCTCTTTACTAGAAAGCTGGCATAGCTTGGTAATGGCAGTTAGTAATACTGCATCTGCTTCAAATATCTTGAAAGTTGATGATGTTGTTAGTGTAATCTTGAATGAAGAAATTCGTAGGAAAAGCATAGGGAAAATATCTGGTAATGCTTTAAGTATTGAAAGTAGAGGAAGGCAAAGAGAAAAAGGCAAGTAAGGGAAATCAAGGTCAAAGATGGGAAGAAGATCCAAATCTAGAAATAGAAGTATAACCTACTGAAATTGTGGAAAGAAAGGGCATGCAAAGAAAGATTTTTGGTTGAAAGAAAATCAGCATGAAGGTAATAAAGAAGCAAAAGTTGCAGGTATTGTTGCATAGGATGCTCTTATATTTTCTTTGGATAGTCAAGTAGAATCATGGGTTTTAGATTCTAGTGCTTCTTTCCATGCAACCCCAAATAAATAATTTTTCAATGATTATGTCCATGGAGATTTTGGAAAAGTTTATTTAGGGGATGATGAGCCTTGTCAAATTGTTGGCAAAGGAAAAGTGCAGCTGAAATTGTAGAATGGAAACACATGGGTGTTGAAGGATGTCATGCATGTACCCATCCTGAAGAGGAATCTGATTTTTGTAGGAACGTTGGGTGATAAGGGTTGCATAGTAACTCTCACAGTTGAATCTTGGAAAGTTTCCAAGGGTGCACTTATATTAGCTAGAGGTAAGAGAGTAGGTATACTTTATCTATCTACTTGTATTACTGATTATTCTCTTTTTATTTAATCTACTTCAGATGTAGATGAAAAATTGTGGCATTATAGGCTTGGTCACATGAGTGAGAAGGGAATGAATGTTCTTAAGTCAAAAGGTAAGCTTTTAGATTTGAAAAGCATAGATCTAGATTTCTGTGAGCATTGTATTTTTGGGAAATAGAAGAAAGTGAGGTTTCTCAAAATTGGGTCAACAAAGAAGAAGCATAAGTTGGAGCTTGTTCACATAGACGTGTGGGGACCAACTCAGGTAGCTTTTATTGGAGGATCACAGTATTATGTTTCTTTCATTGATGATGCTACAAGAAAGGTAGGGTTTATTGCATAAAGAGGAAATCTGATGTTTTTGACACATTTAAGAAATAAAAAGCCTTGGTTTTCAATGAGAAGGTGATGTACATTGATTAGCTCAAGAGATTGAATAATTTTGAGTAAGGAAATCTTGATTTGAAAGAGGTTATGATCTAAAATGAGCTCACGAGTAAAAATCATCACTCACAGGAAAACATAGAGACTGACGTCGGTTAGGTGGTAACCAATGTCGATCAGGTAGAAACTGACATCAGTCAGGTGGAGACCAACATTAGTCAGGTGGAAGCTGATGTCTATGGCGTTGATCAAGTGGAACTAACATCGGTCAGGTGTAGACCAACATCGGTCAGAGATGATTGGGATCAGTCACTGTCAGAAGGAAATTTGGGTGGATAGCAAGCTGTAAATGAGTCTCAAATGCCCATAAAGAGGTCTGAAAGGGTAAGTAAACCTCCAATTCATTATTCCCCTTCTTTATACTACTTGTTGCTCACTGATGGTGGAGAACCAAAAAGTTTTGATGAGGCAATGCAGGTAGAATCTAGGAAACAGTGGGAGCATGGCATGAATGAGGAAATTGATTCCTTGGAAGAGAATCATACATGGGATTTGGTTGAGTTGCTAGCCGAAAAGAAAGCACTGAAAAAAAATGGGTATACAGGTTAAAGGAAGGAGAGAATGGACAAATGAGACATAAGGCCAGGTTGGTAGTAAAAGGATTTGCACAGAAACCAGGTATTGACTTTGGTGAATTTTTTTCTCTTGTAGTAAAAATGATTTCTATTCAGACTGTATTATCTTTAGTTGCTATTGAGGATTTGCATCTTGAGCAGCTTGATGTTAAGACAACATTTCTTCATGGAGATTTGGATGAAGAGATATATATGGATCAGTTGGAAGGTTTTTAGGTCAAAAGCAAGGAGAATCTTGTGTGCAGGTTGAAGAAAAGCTTATATGGTCTTAAGCAAGCTCCAAGACAATGGTATTTGAGGTTTGACAGGTTTATGACAGAGCATGGCTTTAGTAAATGTCAATCTAACCATTGTGTTTATTTTACCAGATTGGATAATGGTTGTTATATTATCTTATTACTGTATGTAGATGATATGCTTGTTACATGTTCACACATGCAGGAAATTACTGAGCTAAAGGTAAAATTAGCTCACACATTTGCCATGAAGGATTTAGGAGTAGCAAAGAAAATCCTTGGCATGAGTATTAAGAGAGATAGGAAAAATCATAGTTTGATTTTGTCTCAAGAGGATTATGTGAATAAGGTGTTGGAGAGGTTCAATATGCAGGATGCAAAAACAGTAAGCACACTTATGGCTGGACACTTCAAGTTGAGCAAAGAACAGTGTCCTAAATCACATGATGAGGTTGAGTACATGAGTAGAGTTCCATATGCTTCAGCAGTTGGGAGCTTTATGTATGCAATGGTATGTACTAGACCTGATATTGCCCAAGCAGTGGGAGTTGTTAGCAAGTTTATGGCCAATCCAAGAAAGGAACACTGAAAAGTAGTTTAGTGGATTCTCAGATATCTGAGAGGGACCAGTAGTAGGCATTTATGCTATGGAGGGTCAAACACTTTTCTACATGGGTATGTAGATTTGGATATGGCAGGTGACTTGGATGGTAGGAGAAGCACCACAGGATATGTGTTCACTATTGGTGGAATGGTGGTTAGCTAGATTTCAAAGTTGCAGAAGGTTGTTGCCCTATCTAATATAGAGACAGAATACATTGCAGTCACAGAGGCTAGCAAGGAAATGATTTGGATGACATGGTTCATGGAAGAGTTAGGAAAGGAGCAAGAGAGTTACAGATTGTATAGTGATAGTCAAAGTGCAATTCATTTGGCAAAGAATTTAGCCTTTCATTCAAGAACCAAACATATACAGCTTAGGTACCACTTCATTAGACAAGTATTGGAGGATGGACAGTTGAAGCTGGAAAAGATCCATATGGATAAGAACCCTGCTGATATGTTAACAAAGTTGGTAACAAAGGAGAAGTTGAATCTTCATTCAAATTTTGTTGGTCTTCAAGATTGAACTTGAAGAGGGAAAAATAAGCCAGAAACAAGTTAGAGGATGTTGCTGTACAGATACATGTATAGCTGTTTATCTCCAAGTGGGAGATTGTTGAGTTGTGGAGCTAAAAGCTTCACTAATGTGCTACATGTGGAGGTTGCTGGGTTACACAGGAACTGACATCGGTCAAAACCAACTGACATCGGTTAGGGGTCAACAGACATTGGTTATCTCCAGCTACATAGTAACCGGCATCGGTTAGGGGTCAGCTGACATCGGTCATCTTCAGATTGACATCAGTCATCCTTGCGTTTCCAAAATTATTCTAATTTTAGGAGAACAGGTAGTTTGCATGTAAAGACTAAAATTAGTCTTGAGTCTGCATTTCTCATTATTGTTTACTTTTAATCCTATTTAAGAGACCCATGGGGTAGTATTGTAATAAGAGGGAAGACAATTCAAGTAATTGAGTTGGATGTAATTGATTGAGAGAGAGAGAGAGAACTCTTGAGGGAGAATTACTGTACACCCAAGAGGTGTGAGGAGAAAGAGATTTCTTCATTGTATTTCCTTCTAGAAGAGTTTAATACAAATTGTATTTTTTCTCGTATCTCTTATTCTTTGTTGTTTTTGATTTCTAATTACTTATTACTTTTGGTTTAATTTCATGTTTAGTTGCTTATACAAAAGTAATCAATTGTACTCTAAGATCCTAACAATAGCATGGTAACATTGCCTTTTATAGGAAGACAAGGCAATATACTAGTCAGTTACAAGATACAAAATGTACAAAAGATAAGGACAACTATCTTTCTTTAGAAATTTATAGAATACATTTGTTTTTCAAAAAGGCTGACCTAGAGGCAATATGCTAACAAACTAGCATATGCCATATAAAAGAATATTCCCTATTTTAAATATTACAATGTTTTACAAAAGGGAATATCAATTAGCTGGTGGGCCCATTGTCGAAGGGTCTCTTTGTTCTTGTAGAAGTTACATAGCCCTTTGATGTTGTTATTTGATAAACTCTAAATCCACAACTAGATTCAAGAGGTAAACCTCTTATTAATCAACTAAGTCATCCAAGTCCCTATCATCTCTAACCATAACTTCTTTGATGCTCTAGGTTTCTACAATCTTTTCCTTAGCTATGAAGATCATGCCCAAAATATTGCCATTATCGCTACCTGATTTACCTTGGATTTTTCCCTTTACCTCCTACATTACCAAGGTAACTTTATGCTTATACTCTACATCATCAATAATTCCTAGGGCTGTAGTATTGGTAAGATTAGCTAGCATAGTGCCTAGGAGTTATTCAATTCTAGTGATCAATTCCCTATCATCAACTAGGAGTCTATCCAAACTCTTTGTCCATGCATTTAGACTATAGTTCTTGTCTACCACTATCCCCAATATAGTATTCAGGTGGGCCATGCTAATGGTTTTGAATTTAGGGATTATATCCCTAATAATTTTTTTAATGAGATCCCTTATCTTGGTCTCTACCTCTTGCCACTCTATTATTAATCCCTTAGTCTCTTCATTTTATTATCTTAATGCATATTTCCTCATCCTTATTGATTCTAAAGAATCAAACATATCAAATAATGATGCTTCAAACATATTTATTATGGCATCAAGTACTGATAAAATGGCCTATGTCTCTAAGTTTTCCTTTTCCTTTTCTGAGTTTTAAATCCTCTATTTCATGCCTCTAATTTTAGTTCTAACTTGGGTTGAGTGAGCCTCTGATAGGTTTTCAATATCTTCTTTATGGATATGAACCTCACCAAGTTGTTATCCTCTAATTAGGGTTAAGATTGTAAAAGGTTCAAAGTTATAGAAAATGAACTCAGTTCCCACCATAGATTTCCTTGTAGTTACCCTTTCCAATCCAACTATCTCTAGATTGAATTGCATAGTGGTGGATGACTCTATGAATTTTAGAGGTTATGGGACCTATATCCTTGTGCTACTTGATGTTTTTAGAGCATCCATTTTCTTGTCATCTAACCCTATAATAGTTATTATTGTTCTTTATTCTTGTTATCTCATTAAAGCCCTTATCCACAGCTTGATTTCTTCATGAACATCATTGTTGACAGCCTTGATTAAGGCCCATGAGTGGGATTAGGAAGGGATATTCTATAGCTTTATATACAGGAACCAATCAAGGATGATGGGTCCATGAATGGGGAACTCCTCACTGAACAATTTAATCTCACTTGTGGGATGAGTGAGAATCAACTTTGGCCTTTTCTATCCAATAGGGATAATTGCTAGTTTTACTTTGATTTTCTTAGGTTGTGCCACTGGGACTAGGTCTAGGGAAACTTCCTTTATTTTATCCCCTTACTCAACTTTATATGCTTGAACCTAAGCTTCTTCAACCTATGATTCTTCTCCTTTAGATCCATATGCATCAGCAAAGACCTTGAGGGCATCCTCTACTATTTCATCAGGATCAAGTGTAATCATATCCAAGTGCTCAACTAGGGATGGTGGTCTTTGAGGGAGAGTTGAGAATGAAGGTCCCTCACCATGTATCTCCTCTAACTTCTCCATATTAGTGCCTTGTACAATTTATGCTTATAGCTGTGGGAGATTAATCTTCAGTTGGTCTTGAGGTGGCCTAGAAGGGCTAGGCAATAAATGGTACTGAAGGGGATGCATCTGCCATATGTCCCCTATATTTTCATCACTAGTTAACTATGCATGAGTTTGAGGTTGGTATTATTGAATCTAGCTAACACTTCTTCAAATTTATTGGCCTTTATGTATAGGGTATTATGAGGACCCAATTGGTGCTCATAGATTGGCTTAGGTAGCTATTTGTTCTTCAAATGTGGGAATACCACATTATTTAGATCCCATTGTCTGAGATCATCTAATTAGAACACAAAGGAGTCCCTATGCCTAGACATGTTGTCCACCTAATTTTAATATTGTATAACCATTCTTCTAATTATTAAAGAAAAGGGATAGAGGAGGCCTTTCCTTTTTTCTTTAAAATTTTTATCAACACCATGAAAGAGTTGAGATGCAATTTCTTGATCTGCCAACTTAGGAGGATTGTAGATAGGTAACTTGTATGGTTGGGTTAGAATTCCATCAATTCTGATAATAATGTAATTTGGGTAAAACCAAATATCTCCCATCAACTCCACATATTTATTAATCAAAGGGGGAACCCCAAGCATGGGAATCCTTATGATGGCCTCTACCAAAGTGGGATAGACATAGTCACATATGAATTTCATGTGGTGTCTATATTTGAAGATGTGAAATTTTTAGTAGTTGTGGGAGACAATGGTTTTTCCCTCAAAAGACTAGTTCTTAATGTTGGGGACCTTGGTAGAAGCTAGTAGGGCATCTAGCAGATAAGATATCATGAAAAATGGCTTACTTATCTTCCTTTTGATAGTAGTGAATTATTTCCCTAGGAAGACACTAATCATATCCCCTATTGGAGGAGTGAGCTTCTTCTCTACCATAAATTAGATGTAGGACACCCAGCTCTTATTAATATATGTGGTTACAGTGGCTCTAGATATTCTATTTCGTAAGGAAATGATTACCCTAATCCCTTTTCTAAACTGGATAATTGGGATCTTTCCCTCAAAGTCTTAGAATACATGATTTCGTTGGAGAAACCATGGTTTGAGGATGGTATCTAGGTCATTCTCACTAGTCTATCCTTTATTTGTGGGTAGTTCCACGTGGGGTTTTGGGAGCTTGTAGTATTTCTCAAAGGCTAGTGGGGCAATGTAAGTGACTCTTTTAGAGCTTCCCTCATGGATAATCCACTCATTATCAATTATACAATCAATACAAATTGGAGTAAGGACGTCAATGCAATGAAGTAATTTTAGTTTGGTAACAACATGATGAAGCCTAGTCATTTGAACTGTAACCAGGTCATAATACTTTTTATTGATAGTGGAAATTATTTGCTCCTCCTTGATAATGGGTTGAATCTCTTATATGGTCTAAAATATCTTAGACCAATTCTTATTTTCATTGTTTAGGCCTAGAACATCTAGCTCAGTATCTTTGAAAACCTTTCCTTTGCTATTTGTAGATAGGTATAACTCTATCTCATCTCTTAATTGGTGTCTTCGAGCTATCATGGATTTTGTGTTTGTGTGGTGCTCATGTGGAATCAATTTAGAACCTTTTATGACATTTTTCATAAATGCCTTTTGAAGCACTAGCCATTGGCATTTAAAAATGCCTTTTTACTTTGCACTGTTGGATCAAAATCTTTGATTAGCATTAGCCATCAATTGTGATCTAAGCTCTTGCTTTTTTATTGGTTCCCCTCATACTAAGTCCTGTGGTTGTGCCACTTGGCACCTCTACAATCCTTCCAAGATTTGGCACCTTTGTCAGGTGTATGTTGAACACACATTTTCCATGCACTGAACCCATAGGATCTCATAACTTTTTTGAAAAGGCATTGGCACCCTTGTGCCATTAGATCATCCTTCTATGATGAATCATGAGTTATAGGATCTACAAGATGCATGAATTTTAATCAGAACATTATTAAGGTAGGGACTTAGGTTTAAAATCTTAGGCTAAGGTTTATTTCTTGTTTATCAAACATAAAATAAACTTTAGGCTAAAGTGTTTATGCTTGAGTATTTAGAGATTCATACAAATGGGAACATGGCTAAATATTTTAGGTCAAAGTTTATGTAGTGTTTAATAAACACAATGCATACTTTGGGATAAAATACTTATGCTAAACTCTTGAATATACCTAAAACATGGGTCAAAATAGCGTAAGGATCAAATGATAAATTTTGACATAGGGATTTATTGTATTAATAAACACAATAAAGACCTTTGGTTAAAAGTATTTGTTATATGTTGTAAAGACCTTTTTAAAACAAGATTTAGTATGATTCTCTATCCTAAGGTTCATGACATCAAATAAATGCAATAGGGACCTTAAGATATAGACTTAGACTAAGGTTATTTTGCATATATTTAGACTATGAGACTATTTAAATATTTATAGTTCAAATATTTCAAGCATTTGAACATCTTCTAAAGGTTTTCAGTCATCTACACAACAATTTATAGGGCTTTTAGCAACATGTTGGAGTCTATCTTAGTCCTGAACAAAAAAAATCATTAGCTTAAATTTGATGATCTCATAGACATCAAATACATCCTCATAGATGTTAAATTATGGTCATTCAAACATTAAATTTAGTCTCATAAATTTCTTAGTTTTGATGGGCTTAAATTTGACAGTCGTGTAGACATAAAATATGTCCTCATGAGCATCAAATGATGGTCGCATGAACTTTAATTTTAAGCTCATCAAATTCCTATGTCCCAATGTGAGATTTACACTTGGTACCTCTATGGGGCCTCCTAGGATCTTGAATCAATTCACTCCATTAGATCAAAAATCATGATGAAGTGAGAGCCGTCTGATCGTGATCCAGGAGCTTGATCATGATTGGTCTCTTCTATCATGCAAGCCCTTTTATTATTAATCTTTGAATGTGGGAGTGCTGCATGGAAAATCTATAGAGCTCTTGGGATTTTGAATTTTCAATTATGTGTTCACTCTATCTAATCTTTGACCTATGATGAAGTGAGAACCATTGTTCATGATCTGAGTGTTTGAACATGATTGGTCCAAAGGACTACATGCTCAACTTTGTCAAGATTTCTTTGCATCATTTGATCGAGAAGTTATGAATAAGTGTGGATCACTATATCTTATGAGTTACATATTTTTTGAGTTAAGACCTAGGCCTTCCTTGCTCCATTGGATTAAGCCTCATGATGAAGTGAGAGTTGTTAGATTCTGCAATAAGCAAAGAAATTAAGTTAGACTCGAGACCAAATGAGAACTTAGTCTAAAGTGTTTATACTAAGGTCCTACTTATGTTAATAAATATGATGGGGCCTTAGTATTAAAACTATAGGTGAAGATGTTAGCAAAAAGACCAAGCTAGCATAAAATTGGACTTGGTTAGGAACATATAAAAAAGGACCCTACAAAACCAAACATTAGACTTGGTTAGAAACATATAAAAATGACCCTGCAAAATTGAACATTAGACTTGGCTAGAAACATAAGGGACTAAGGGGAAAATAATAAAGGGGCTAAGTATATTTTAATCTAAGGTTTAATTATGTTAAAAAACATGACTAATCTTTAATATGAAAATTGTGCCTAGGTCCAAAATAGATTGAAAATGTTCCTGCCAATTAGTTCCCACCAAATTTGAATATGAATCTATCATAAAGGTATCCATGAAACCTATAAATTAAAGACATGAAGACCAATCATTAGCAATGTTAGGTAAGCTTAAGAAAAACCATAAATCAATAACCAATTATAATAGAGTAGATGATCTTCAAATTCTAAATAATATCTAAAATAGGCCATGCTTGCAGGGTTAAACTTCAAAACATCTCAAAGATCCCAATTTTAAAAAAATGGGGGTATGTTTACCTCAATAGTTACTCCATCCATTAATCTCTATGCAATTTAACCTTAAGTTGTAGTGTTTGTGTTCATATTTTGGTTGTATATGCTCACATCCTAGCCTTGAAAAAATAAGTGAAAGCCTAAACAATTGCATGGCCAGGTCTCCATTTGGTCAACATCCCATCTTATTATGTAATTCTTGTCATGTTTTGAGGGTGAAACATTTTTAAAGGGGATGGAACGTAAAGTACCTAGAGAAGGATATAATAATAGAATAGCTAGTAGAAATATTAACATGTAATAGTACTAAATATTAATGAATTAGAAGAATAATCCCACATACATTATAATGAGGAGTGAGATAGATGAGAACTAGTATAAATAAAGAATTATAGGATAGTGTAAGGCATAAAATAAGTTAATTATAATTGAGTATTGATCAAATGAGGTAGCCCCCTTGAAGAGGCTCGTGATACGGAGTTGTTCCTTCCATAAAAGTGTGGTGTGTGTAATCAACATGTTTATCAATAGATGAGTGGTTTATTATCATTTAATTAGTTTTAGGAACAAGGTTCCTATCATCACCATCTTGAAAAAATCAAAATAAACCTATTTTGTATATATCATGGTATTAATGGGCATTGGGGCAATTATTTTTACGTTTTACAACAGAAGATTACACAAAATATGGATAGAGGGGTTATAACATTTGGAAAAGTTTACATTTAGTCAACAAGATCCCATTCTCCATCTACTTTAACCACTCACTTGATGAAGAACATGATTTTCCAAATCATTCTAATAAGAAAATCAATGGTTCAATGGAATTTGATGAATGACATGTATAGGATAATATCTTCTTCTAGTTCACATTCTACTATGAATGATATATTTCAAGATATTCCCATTGTGGAACTAATGGGAAATCGAGCTATATCTAGAAAACAACCTAGAGAATACAAAGCGATAAAATATAAAACACAATACAATGTAGGCACATCTATGTCTCCATAAAAAAGGATACCAAAAGTGAATTAATAATCTATAGATCAAATGAAAGTGTAATTGAATAATATCTCATAATAATATCAGAAAAAGAAATTCATTTAGTTTATTCTACAAAAGGACCAAAAATTGGATTCTCAATACTACAATAACTTCTTATTACCTAATGACTGGGGAAATAATTGTTGAGCATCAAGGATATCAAATATTACTAATTTTTTAGGTAGGCTCTACCATATTAGCTACACCATTATATTTATATAGAGTATTGGGGTCTTTGACATGTTATTATCTCACCCTTGGATGTAGATATTTGTGTAGTTACTTCTATAATACATCAATGCCTAAATTACATATAATATATCTAATGTACTTAGAGAGGGGTATAATAGTAGAATAGAAAAATGAAGAGTGGTTTAGTACCACATGCATAAGAAGGAGGAGTTAGGTAGATGAGAATTAGTATAAATAAAAGGGTATAGGTTAGTGTTAGTCATCCAATAAGAAGAATTGTAATTGAGCATTGCTATTAAGGAGGTAGCCCACTTGAAATGGTAAGCAATTCAAAGTTTTTCCTTTCATAAAAGGAATGTTGTGTGTAATCAGTATTGTCAGGAATCTAGAGCACAAAGCTCTAACTCCACCACCTGTTAGGATCCTGTAGCTCACTTTGATACCAAATTTTAGTACCTTAGAGCTCAATTGATTACCTTGTATATAAGCAACTAAACACGGAATTAAACCAGAAGTAATAAGTAACTAGAATTTAAAAACAACAAAGAATAGATGATATGAGAAACAATACAATATGTATTCAACTCATCCAGAAAGAAATACAATGAAGAAATCACACTCTTCCCACACCTCTTGGGTGTCCAGTAGTTCTCCCTCAAGAGTTCTCTCTCTCACACACAATCAATTACAACCACAACTCAAACACAAAGTTGTTCCCTCCAGTGATAATCAACCCAATGGTTGTTTCACACACACACATAAGTAGATCTCCCTGATCTTGCACTCTTACAGATCTAACTGAACTTACTTACCATGTAGATCTCCCTAATCTTGCACACTTGCAGATCTAACTGATCTTACACTCGGAAGGATCTCGTCCTTATCCTATACAAGTCCTTGACCTTGTCCTTGATTACAATACAGCCCCATGGGTCTCTTAAATAGATCCCAAGCAAACAATAATTATAAAAGTGGACTCAAGACTAAAATTAGCCTTTGACATGCAAACTAACTGTTCATCTAAAATTAGACCAGTTCTAGAATGCACAGGTGACCGACGTCAGTTCCTGTCTGACCGATGCTGACTGACCCCTAATCGATGTCAGTTACTGTGTACATTGAAGATGACCGACGTCGATTGGCCTACCAACATCGGTTACTTTGATACTCAACAACCTCCACCATTTGCATCAGTGAAGCTTTTAGCTCCACAACTTAACAATCTCCCACTTGGAGATAAACCGCTACACTTGTACCTATACAATAACATCCTCTAATTTGTTTCTAGCTTGTATCCCCATCTTCAAGTTTAGTCTTGAAGACCAAAAAAAGTTGACTGAAGATTCAACTTCTCCTTTATTCCTAGCTTTGTTAACATATCCGTAGGGTTCTTATCCTTGCTAGCCTCTGTGACTGCAACAACCTTCTGCATCTCTAAAATCTGGCTAACCGCCGTTCCACCAATAGTAAACACATATCTTGTGGTGCTTTTCCTACCATCCAAGTCACCTGCCATATCCGAATCTACATACCCATGTAGAGAAGTGCTTGACCCTGCATAGCATGAATACCTATTGCTGGTCCCTCTCAGATACCTGAGATTCCATTGAACTGCTTTCCAGTGCTCCTTTCCTAAATTGGCCTTAAACTTGCTGACAACTCCCACTGCTTGGGCAATATCAGGTCTAGTACATACCATGTACTTAACCTCATCATGTGATTTAGGACACTGTTCATAGATTAACTTGAACTGTCCAACCATAGGTGTGCTTATTGGTTTTGCATCCTACATATCAAACCTCTCCACTACCTTATTCGCATAATCCTCTGGAGACAAAATCAACCTGTGATTTTTTCTGTCTCTAGAAATACTCATGCCAAGGATTGCTACTCTTGAATCCTCCCTGGCACATGTCTGAGCTACTTTTACCTTTAGCTCAGCAATTCCCTACATGTGTGACCTTGTAACAAGCATATACACTACATACAGTAACATGATAATGTAGCTATCATTGTCCAACCTAGTAAAATAAACACAATGGTTACATTGACATTGACTAAAGCCATGCTTTGTCATAAACCTGTCAAACCTATACCACTGTCTTGGAGCTTGCTCAAGACCATCTAACCTGGCCTTCTATCTCACCTGTCCATTCTCTCCTTTCTTTAACCTGTAATTCCATTCGTCTTTTAGTGCTTTCTTTCCAGCTGGCAACTCAACCAAATCCCACATTTGGTTCTTTTCCAAGGAATCAATTTCCTCATTCATGCCATGCTCCCACTATTTCTTGGATTCTACCTGCATTGCCTCTTCAAAACTTCTTGGTTTTCCACCATCAGTGAGCAACAAGTAGCATAAAGAAGGGGAATAATGAATTTGAGGCTTACTTACCCTTTCAGTCCTCCTTATGGGCATTTGAGACTCCTTGATAGCTTACTATCCACCCAAAATTTGTTCTAATAGTGATCGATCTCGGTCATCTCTGGCCAACCTCGATCTACACCCAACTAATGTCATTTCCACCTAATCACTAATGTCAGTTCCTTGACCGAAGTCAGTGTCCACTTGCCTGACATCACCAACCTCAATTTGCACATGACTGATGTCGATTCCTGCTTGATCACTGACGTTGGTTTCCTGATCGACGTCGGTCTCTGTGTTTTCCTATGAGTGATGATTTTTACCTGTGAGCTCATTTTGGATCATAACCTTGTCCAAATCAACATTGCCCTACTCAGAATTATTCAGCCCCTTGAGCTGATCTCTGTCCATCATCTTCTCCTTGAAAACCAAGGCTTTCTAGTTCTTAAAAGTGTCAAAAACATCTGACTTAAGAACATGCATTCCCTTCTCACTCATGTGACCAAGCCTACAGAGTCACATCTTTGCATCTACATTTGAAGTAGATAAAATAGAAGGAGAATTAGTAATACAAGTAGATAGATAAAGTGTACCTACTTTCTTACCTCTTGCTAATACAAGTGCACCCTTGGAAACTTTCCAAGATTCTGCTATGAGAGTTACTGTGCAACCCTCATCACCCTACTTTCCTATAGAAATTAGACTCCTCTTCAAGATGGGAACATGCATGACATCCTTCAACACCCCATATGTTGCCAATCGGCAATTTCAGCTGCACTTTCCCTTTGCCAACAATTTGACAAGGCTTACCATCCCCTAAATAAACTTTTCCAAAGTCTCCATGGACATAATTATGAAAAAATTCTCTATTTGGGGTTGCATGGAAAGAGGTACCATAATCTAAAACCCAAGATTCTACTTTATCCAAGGAACATACAAGAGCATCCTATGCAATAATACCTGCATCTTTTGCTTCTTCATTTCCTTCATGCTGATCTTCTACTAACCAACAATCTTTCTTTACATGCCCTTTCTTTCCACAATTCCAACAGGATATACTGTCATACCTAGATCTGGATATCTTGCCCATCTTTGACCTTGATTTTCCTTGCTTGACCTTCTCTCTTTGCTTTCCCCTGCTTTCAAAACTTAAAGCATTACCTAATGATTCCCTTGTGCTTTTCCTATGAATTTCTTCATTCAAGATTACACTAACAACATCATCAACTTTCAAGATATTTGAAGCAGACGCAATATTACTTACTGCCATTACCAAGCTATTCCAACTTTCAGGTAAAGAACATAAGATTAAGAGAGCCTTAATTTCATCATCAAAAACTATTTTGATTGAATTTAACTGGTTTACTAAACCATGGAAATCACTAAGATGACTATATACCGATCCACCTTCCAGCATTTGCAAATTAAATAATTGCTTCATAAGAAATACCTTATTTAAAGCTGAGGGTTTTTCATATAAATTTGCTGAAGATTCCATTAACTCTACTATTGTCCTTACCTGAGATAAGTTGGAAAACACAGAAGCTGCCAGGGTCAGCCTTATAGCTCCTAGAGCCTTTCTGTCAAGAACCTTCCATTCTTCATCTTGCATACATGTGGGCTTACTTGAAACCCCACCCAACGGTAAGTATAGATATTTCTGATACAGATAATCCTCTATCTGCATCCTCCATAATTGATAATTCTTGCCATTGAATTTATCCATTCTTAGCATACTTTATTCTGCTGTTGCTTTACTCCCACTCAAATAGAAACCCCTGTGAGTGACCTGTAATCAACAAACACACTAACCTGCTCTACCACTTGTTAGTTGAACCTAGCTCTGCTACTAGTTAGTGATCCTAGCTCTGATACCACTTGTCAAGAATCTAGAGCACAAAGCTTTGACTCCACCACCTATTAGGATCCTGTAGCTCACTCTAATACCAAATGTTAGTACCTTAGAGCTCAATTGATTACCTTGTATATAAGCAACTAAACATGGAATTAAAACAGAAGTAATAAGTAACTATAATTCAGAAACAACAAAGAATGGATGATACGAGAAATAATACAATATGTATTCAACTCATCCAGAAGGAAATACAATGAAGAAATCACACTCTTCCCACACCTCTTGGGTGTCCAGTAATTCTCCCTCAAGAGTTCTCTCTCTCTCTCTCACACAATCAATTACAACCACAACTCAAACACAGAGTTGTTCCCTCCAGTGATAATAACCCAATGGTTGTTTCACACACACAAGTAGATCTCCCTGATCTTGCACTCTTACAGATCTAACTGACCTTACTTACTGTGTAGATCTCCCTGATCTTGCACACTTACAGATCTAACTGATCTTACACTTGGAAGGATCTCGTCCTTGTCCTATACAAGTCCTTGACCTTGTCCTTGATTACAATACAGCCCCATGGGTCTCTTAAATATATCCCAAGCAAACAATAATTAGAAAAGTGGACTCAAGACTAAAATTAGCCTTTTACATGCAAACTAACTATCCGTCTAAAATTAGACCAGTTCTAGAATGCACAGGTGACCGACCTCGGTTCTTGTTTGACTGATGCTAGTTGACCCCTAACCGATGTCAATTACTGTGTACACTGAAGATGACCGACGTCGATTGGCCTATCGACGTCAGTTACTTTGACACTCAACAACCTCCACCATTTGCATCAATGAAGCTTTTAGCTCCACAACTTAACAAGTTTTTTGAATTCAATATATGAAATTTGGATTATTATTGTGTGAATTGTGAGCCCTAGGTTCCAAACATCTAGTATCATAGCTCTTTTTAGGGCCATTTTTTCTTATCGTAGTAGAATTTGATTTAGTTATTGTGTGGAATTTATGATTCTATGCACTGTATGCTCTCACTTGCCTTAACGAGAACTTGGTGATCGGAAAGTGGATAGAAATTATTTTTTATATTTATATTTTAGGAAAGATATTTCATTTAATTTTATGGTTTGGGTAGAAACATCAATTTGAAGAGTTATATGAAGGGTTGTCTATGAGAGTGATTTACAAATTATGTAAGAGATTTTAAGAGTGGTTTTAGTTTTTTTAGGTTGGGAGATGTGTTTTGTTAAAAAATGAGTGGGAGATTATAATTGTTAAAGTATAGGTTCTTTGAATCCAACTAGATGTGTCATTTATTTGTAGTTTCAAGTGCAAATCTACATTTTTGATCCTCAAAAAATTTGGCTGTTCTTCTTAAAATTGATCATAAATGGTAATGAATTGAGATGAATTTTTTTTGGGTTTGGTGCTCCTCTATCTCAAATTTTTAGAATAATTTACAGTTTTGATTTTTTTTAGTATTTTAAAATTTATCTTAGTTTTAGTGACTGATACTATGTTTTAAAAAAATGAAAGGAAAAAAAACAAAAGATAAAAGGGTGTTTTGTGAAAATATGAGTGTAGAATGCATTTTCAGTTGAAGCCAACATCCAATTTATTATAATCATGTTGATTCATATTTTATCTTGAGGGAATGTCATTAGATCCTTGACTCAACTTTATCAAACTATAACAATACAATAATATCATACATCATTTGAACACCTAACCAATCAGACCATAGGACTATCTGATAATTTCTTCCAACATTATTTCATCAACATACTTCAAGATTAGTTTTGAGTAGAGGTTAAAATATGGCAACCTCAAACTATGATGGAAGTGGTGGGATTCACTAAGCTCTCTGAAGACTGCATCAACTAGCATTGTATCCACACAACACCCCCTCTCTAGACTATAAAATCATTAGATCATGCACCTGTAACACCTAAGCCAAAAAATTAAGTGCCCAAATAGGCCCCAATTGAGCCTGAGCTGACATTCCAAGCATTGGATCAAGCACCAAAAGAGTTTAATAAGGCACTTGTAGACCTCAAGCAAGCACTCAAAGTACTTGAGCAGGTCATCAATGAGCCCATTTAGCAAATCACCATGCTCGAGTAGGCCATCAATGATCCCAAGCCAACAATCATAGATCCCAAGTAGGAAATCAAGTCTTCATATCCCTTAAAGAAAAATGCTAAGAGGGATGACATGCATCCTCAATTCATTCATTAGGATGACTATTTTATGCATCCTTACTCTTTCTTTGAGGATATTATCATCATGGTTCAAATTAAACTTCAACCTTTAGTTATAGTGCACATGTTCACCCTATTGATGTACATGTTCATATCCAAGCATAGGTAAAAGAAATGGAAGTAGAAAAAGACACATGGACGTGACTCTATCTGGTCTTCAACCTATTTTTTGGTTTGGCCTTCATTTGGTCCTCCTCCAATTTCTTATCATGTTTTGAGGGTGAAACATATTTAATAGGGATGAAATGTAATGCACCTAGAGAGGAGTATAATTATAGAATAGTATAATAATTAATAGTGGTTTAGTACCACATGCATAAGAAAAAGGAGTTGGGTAGATGAGAATTAATACATATAAAGGTGTATAGGTTTGTGTTAGGCATCCAAAAATAAGAATTGTAAGTAAGCATTGCTCTTAAGGAGGTATCCCCCTTAAAGTGGCAAGCGATTCAAAGTTATTCCTTCCATAAAAGAAATGTTGTGTGTAATCAACATTTTATGTTTAATATATGTAATTAGATTATCATTGTGTGAATTGAAAGCACTAGGTTCCTAAAACTGTAATAGAGTAGTCATAGTTCTAGTTGTACAATATGAGTATCCTCTATAGTTAGTGATATCTCCACCTTGACTCCCACCACCATCATGATTGATTGATTCACACACTCAAGATGACTATTCAGAAATGGTTGATACACCTATTCTGAATCACTATTCAGAGTTGGTTGATACACATATTTAGGATATTTATTCATAGATGGATGATACACATATTGAGGATCAATATACAAAGTAAATTACTACATATATATAAGATCTATATATATCCAAATATTTAGCATTGGTCATGTCAAAGAGTTATTCAGAGACCACATAGGCCTCAATCTCATAAATACATACTTAGTTAGCACCATAGGTAGTTAGAAACCCTCCTACTATTTAATGTACACTACATATTTATGAGCCTTCTAGAGTTATTCATTATACTCTAAATAATTATAATGATAGATGTGATATACCACATTACTTCTTATTAGATCCCAACCCACCTATAACAGGTACTTCCTAAAAAAACAAATAATCAAAAAATGTAAAAACATTAAAATATATAAAAAATCCAAAATTGGGACTTGAGTATGACATGATTGTTAGTTTACACTATTTACATATGTTATTTATCTCATGTTTGGTAAATGCCATATTATTTTCATACATGCATGTATTTCATGGTATATGAGTGCAATGAAAGATATATAGGTTGCATGTTGACATACAAATGTTTGTTTTCCCTCTACCCATTTTCCATATAGATATTATAAGCATCTTGTTCAATGGGTTTCACTAATATAGATTATATTTTTTTATGACCTTTCTACTTGTTGAGATACCTATATTAATTACACATGTCTTTCTAGTTACTCATTTCTCACACAATGATAGATGATATGCCATTATACTATGATTTTACTTGATAAATATGAATGGTGTAGACTAATTATTTGTTATATGCTCCATTTATGTTGTCAATATTTTACATGATAGGTTACTATGTGCTTGACTATTGGATGTGGCCCTTGGCCTCACTTGATGTGACATGCTCGATGTCCCTTGTTTATTTGACATTGTTATGTTCTCTTGCATGTGACCCTTAGAATTGTTTGTTGTGACATCTTATAGCCATTGTATGTGTCCCTTGGCCTTATGTGTGACACTAACACTTGCATTTGTTGAGATTGTTGACATTGAGTGGTGTCATGATCTATATCATGCACTTTTTACTATGTAGACTTATTTAGTTACAATATACTATGTGCTTCATTGAATCATTTATCTAGACATGACACTTACATACCCCTCATTACATATGTTACACACATGCCTTGATTTACACATACATTACTATAATAACATATTCTTCACATGATCAAATGATATTCTATGATGTTATCTTTATACATGACATGATTTAGTTAATTCTTATTTTGAGATGGGTGACTTATAAGATACATCCCTCATCTCAAAAGGGGGGCATTATAGTGGACCTATCATAGAGACATAAGCCTACATGAGAATAAAATTAGACTAGAGTACATATTTCAAAGATTTATGAGATTCATAGTGGTTCAGATGTTAGATTGGTATAGATACATGAAATATATGGGCTCATTGGTATAGATTATAAGGGCATATTCTATATATATACATTCAATTTACATACATTTGAGCAAATATTCATACATACTTGAGTGCATATGCATGGGCATATACACACCATTTTAAAAGAATGAGGTTATAGGTCTTCACATACACATACATTTGAGATACAGATTCTCAAATTTAGCATATAGGCACATAACATTCTATATTGGTTGGTTCAAATTCAAGAGGGGATCATACTAGTTCATGCACATACACAACAATAAAATTTATAATTTAATGGAAAATGGCTGATATTCCACTTCACGCTTATCACATATGTGGTCATAATGGGGGAATGGGCCCTATCCATTCTCTTTCGATCATGCATTTTATTCTATAATGAGAAAAATTACATAATTAAACTTGCATTCATGATGGGCCAAGAAATTGTTCATTCCCTTTCAACCATGCATATTGTTTTTACATGGAGTGAATTTGTGAAAAACATTACATTTGAATCTATAATCCACCTATAGTGTTTGATTCACTTTATTTAAGTGAACATAGCTTGATGGTTCTATCATTTACCTATGTAGTTATTTATTTGTGTGAACCTAGCCTGATTCTCTCTTTTTCCCACAGTTATTTGGGTTAGTACATTGTGTATTTTTCAAAATGTTCATGAGGGTTGGGGCATGTTTCCTTCCCAACCCAATAACCTGCATAGTTACACAAATTTAGGTTATGATCAGCCCTACTCTCCATGTGCTTCAAACAAGGAAGAACAAATATCTCCAATGCTTCAAGGAAGAATCATCTCCAATAATTTTCAATGGTAGCATGGTTTTCACTAACACATGAGTGTAATCTAACCCTTGTTATTTTAAAATTACAAAAAAATAGTTTTAAATTAAAATAGTCAATCTATGGACATTAACTACACATGATTACAGGTTTTTCTATTGAGTGACCTAATAAATTAGAATTTCACACCAAAGACAAAGTGTGTTGTACACACTCAAGTACATTTTATTCTTTTAATCTAGAAATTTTATTACTATAATAAAATGGGGGCATTTTTAAATACTAAATATGGTCTTCGATACTTCATAATGAAAGCTTGACACACAGTTAATACATGTGACTTGAACACTCAAACAAGGTCTTAATTTGCCATTCTCTCACACTGACATGATATATTATGATTCAAACATTCCATTATATTGATACACATATACATGAATCTCATTGTTTATTTTAAGTCTATTAAATATTTTGCACAAACGTCTCTAGACTCTCAATTCAATCCACTTATATAAAGGTTGGTACCATCAAATTCAATCAATTTTGCTAGTCAAAATTAAATTTATCTATTTAGTTTCAGTTGTTCCTAATAATGGTTATTTTTAAAAATCAAATCCATCCTTAGGGCATTCCATCAACCTAACATGTTAGTATCATGATAAATTATTCAATTGGATCCATGTGTAGATGCTAAATTTATACACCTTGTAGTAATATTATGTATCATTATGTCATAATGCCCCCCCGTGCATAATTTTTTTATAATTACATTTTACCATCTTTTTTTTTCTTTACCAACTAGGTTAATAAGTTAATTACTATGGTTAAATAATAATTACCCATTTTTACTTTACCCTTAAAACCATAAAATATAAAAAATCAAATAAAACTAAAACATAATAAACTTCCTAACAAACTTATTCCTTGGTTAAAACAAACTGAACAACCTCAGAGGTTGTTTTAACCCTCTTTTACCCTGTGCTAGCCCATTGGAGTAACTTTTCATTCATCTAAACCCATTCAAGGTAAATCTATGTTGATCCTCTGTGATCGACACTGATTGGTTAGGATCGATGTTGATTCATAAATGCACAACATCCCTCCATTACTCTAGAGGATGGTGATGGTGATTTTAAATTTGAAACTCTACCAAACTCTCACTATAGTTTGCATACAAAAATCATGAAAGCTTTGTTATCTTGTAGAATCTCTACTTAAGGAATCATCAAGAGGATTTTGTGAAGATTCTTCCCTCATTCCATCAAGTTTATTCTCAATCAAAAAGGTTAGTGTTGTAATTTATTTATTTTTAATTTCTCATGTCTACTATTTTCTATGTCTGATTGTCATTATTTGACATTCAGTTTTATCTATTTTATCAATTTTCTAGGTTGTTATTATAATCTAATCAATATTTAGTTTTCTCACATAGAATTGATATCAATTCATCTAAATTAATGTTGATCGTGTTGGAAAAACATCGATTCCTGTCAGTTTAATTAAGGTAGTTTTAAACATATTTTTTAATTCTTGAATCTCTGTTAAAATTGTTTTTTGCCTATAAACCTTTGTTTCTATCTCTTTTCATTCTATTTTCATCATTTTATCAGAAATACAAAGTGTTATTATAGTATATTTTTACTATTTAATAGTGTTTCACCAAAATTGATGACAATTTATCTAAATCGACATCGATCCTCTAAAATTGACATCGATCCTATAGGATCGACATCGATCCCTTTTAAATATTTAAAAACATTATATAAAATTTATAATCTATTTTCTAAAAATTCTGTCTATTTATGTAGATGACTTAGCCTAGTTTAGTGCATGATTTAGTTAGCATATTTGATCTTCCCATAGTCCCTCAACCTCTCTTTGTAGATCAGAGTGATATATATTTTGAGCTAGGACTTTGTCTTATGATTTTTATACGTGATTTCACCTATATTGATGAGTTATTAACTATACTTCAAGAAACCGTAGATATTGCTAATGAATTCTGGGATGCATATTTTGATCATATAAATCTTTTCATTAATTAATCATCTTCAAAATTTATCTAATTCTATCCATATCTATTTTTGTAATTTCATGTTTAAGATTAAACTTGAATGTTTGAACATGGGATGACATCCATTTGAGAAAGCATGCCACTTCTCAAGACTGGTTTGTAACTAAGAAGCCCACCCATCTATCTATTAATCAATTTTTGTTTAAGTGTGGTGTATTATAGGTCATTCCTCCCCAGCCAAAGAGGAGTTCTCATAATAAATCTTGATCAATGATGTATAATCAATCATCCATATCTCCATGTAATCTAAAACCATTCTTATATTTTGTTTTTAGTAGCCATTTATAAAATCTTGAAAAAACATAAAAACTACACAAACATTCTGGTACGCCTAATGGGACACATAATGTCTCATTTTATTTATTATAAATTCATTCTTGAATTTTAAAATCTCTTCTCCCTTTCTTTGTTTGTTGAATTCATTCAAATAAATCTAAACTTTGCATTTTATTTATTCTTAAAAAGTTAAAATAAATTGCATCCATTTTCCTTGCTTAGGTTCTTTCACATAAAATAATCTAGGTAGTAATCTATCGTAGTCATCACTTTATCCACACATAAACCAAATCACTATCATAATTAACACATTTAAACACTTAACATACAGAAATTGACAAGGATTTCATCACCTCATGACAACCTTTTTTCGATGATCCTCCTTGGATTTCACCACCAAGAGGAGGATCAAATTAGTTCTCTAGCCGAGTATAATATCTAGACCATTGATACACCATTGGATAAGCACCCGCACTAGCTATGGGATTGTGAAGTGAGGGGATCAAGCCCCAAGTACTAGGCTATGCAATAATACCATTGTAGATTTTTTTGAGCACCAAAATAAACTACCTGAAACCATCCTTAGATTATGATTTTTTAAGACCTTTGTTATCCATTTCTTTTCTACCTTTTCTTTCACATCTTAAAAGTTAAAAAAGTGATAAAAAACTTCTTTGGAATGACTTTTAGTGGGTGTATCTTTCATTCATAACTAAAGCGAGATAATTCAAAAAGAAATTTTTGTTTTATTTGTTTGTCTTATCTTTGATTTTTTTTTGTTTCATGGTGTTTACTTGACAACAATAAAAGAAGTAGAAATCTGAAGAGGGTGTTACATATTCTCCTATGGAGCATACACCTAGTTCTACTTCTTCCTTTGAGTCCTTTGAGAATCTGGTGTTTCCAAAATATTATCCTCAAGGAAATCCTTCCTTTGTAGAAATACTAGATAATAACCCTGCTGCTTTTAATCATTATTTGAATAGTTGAGCAATACATATTTCTCCTTCCCCCTATGCCCAAAACTCTCTACATAGGTTTGGGATGCCTTTCAAGGGAACTGAGAAAATGGTAGAATTTACCACAGCTATGGTAATATTTTTCATTAGATCTCCTCCACCTATCTCTAATGCTCAACTTTCACAACCTTTAGAGAAGTAGCCATTCATGGTATCTACCAGTTCTTCAACCATTACTTAGGTCCAAAATACTACTCTACCTATATCCAACATACCTTCACAAACATTATTAAGGTCAATTCCTAAACCTCCCTACCATTAAAACAACTTTATCACATAGCTCACAACAAATCTCATACATTCAACCTTCCCAAAGTTATGTCTCCTTAGTCACTCAATATATAGCCTCATCACAACCAAGCATAGCCACTTAATTACAGTCCTTCCCATATCAGAATGTTCCATTACAAATCCCTCAATATGTGGCAACATCTCAACCTATTATGGCTACCATATTAGGATAGTTTCCCTCACAACCCATGTCCACCACTTTACCAAATTACGAACCCCCTCAACAAAATATCTTAGGAGGTGTGCCTCAGAGTAATACTCAAATAGATCTCATGAACATCCTTATGAATAGGATGGCTAGTTTAGAAGCCTTTGTCTCTGGACATAATAATATGCTCACATATGAGCAAATTTGTAATGAGACAATCCATCCCTCTGTCCTTATTTGACCATACCCCTCACAATGGGAACTTCCTAAATTCACTAAATTTTAGAATAAAGAAGATCCCCAACAACATCTTAGAGCCTTTTGACTCATGTGTTATGTTACAACACATGATGCTTCCCTCTTACTTAGGACTTTTTCCATATCATTTGCTTGATTTGCATTGGATTGATACAATTCCATTCCACAACATTCCCTCTTTTCCTTTCGACAGTTGGTCTAATTTTTCCTAGAACACTTCTCGATTAATATCACTTGAAAAGTGACTATCACCGATCTTTACGCTATTAGACAGTTTGAGGATGAATCCCTATCAGTCTTTGTAGCTTGATGGCATAACTTAATCAACTAGATAACTTTTCACTCACCACAAACATAATTAATTGAATTATTTTCATGTTCTTGTGCAAAACGTATATCATCCATGTTACAAATGCAAAATTTTAAGACATTTGATGAAGCCTTCACTGTGGTCCATAAGCTTAAACTCTGTGGTATTGAAGAGGGAAAATTTAAGTTGCATAATAAGAAATTTAATTTTGACCCATCCAAAAGCAATAGCAATAACCCTAAATCAAAAGGGGTAACATATGTAGTTACTATAAAAACTTCTTCCCCCTTGGCATCTAACCAATCTGAAAATTCTACCTCTCAGATGCAACAACCTAAGGGTCTTATTTGTTATCCCTCTAAGAGTTTACCCCCTAAGAAATATACCCCTATAGGAGAACATTATGCTTTAGTATTAGATAAACTCCTACAAACAAATGCCATTGAGCTCCCTCTAATTAGATGAATGGATGATATGCATCCTAAACCCATTTGGTACAAATAAAATGAATTTTGTAGTTTCCACAGGGTAATAGGACATGACATAGAGTGGTGCCAATCATTTAAATGATTAGTGTAGAACCTTATTGATAAGGGGGACCTTCGGTTGGACAATCCCAATGCTCTTCCTAACCAATATTTCGATATTTTTAAGCAACCATTTCCTAACCATCCTTCCACATCAAACATGGTCAAAGCTAACCTTGGAGAGACACCAAATCAAAGTCAACCCCTAATTGATACAATCCATGACTAGTTATTACCTAAAGAAGTCCCAAAAGAACCTTTGGTCTTGGATCTCCTTACAGGAGATGCTTTTGATTTGAGTCAACCTAAAGTCATTAAAGCTAGTCCCACAATTCTTGTAGAACTCCTTGACCTTATTACATGGGATTTTTCATGTGAACCATCTCCTTTTCCATCTCATAGTGAATCTCCTAAAAAGGAAAATGAAATTACTCCTCAGGATGTTATAGATAAACATATTGACATTTTTGAAGTTGCACATGTTACCCCTTTAATCCCTAACAAGCCTTATCATGGCAAACATATATTGAGAGTCGATCCTTTTGCCCAAAACTTTGACCCTTAGAAACCATCTTCTATCATAATACCTCCTTACCCTAAAGATACCAAAGGAAAGAGTAAAGTCTCTCGCATCGATAGCTGGGACAATTGTCTTGGCATTCCACTGAAAAAAGCCATAACTCATCCTCAAGTTAAAGTGGATCTTTTTTAGATGTCAAAATATGCAAATCATAGTCTGAATACCCCCTCTATTGTTAACACCCAAAAGAATAAAGGGCCTATCCCTTTTACACCATCTATGTCATTTATTTTAGGACCTCATCCATCTTCTACCTTGATCATAGGTTCTTCTATCCAAACACATGGAAGGACACAAAATACTTTTTCATTTAGTATTCCTCCATAACCCTCTTTCTCCATTAAGGGACCATTAGAAAAACCTAAAATAAAAGAGCTTAAAGCTTTTCCTCTTGTAAAGGGTAAACAACAAAACCAAACAAGTAATACCTTACCATGCGAACCTGTTATTAAAACCACCCCTTTAAACCCATAGATTGACCCTTTGAAATGATCTTATGCTATTATTTTAAGGAAATTGTTGGACACCTCCCTTATTATGTTACCACCTATATGACCGTTAACCTTCACCCTAAAAGACCCGCATGGTATAAAACTCAAGAAATATGTGTGTATCATAGAGTACTTAGGCATGATATGAAAATTGCAAAGCCTTTAAGACTATAATCCAATATTTAGTCTAGGATGATGACCTCTTAATTGATGATCTCAATGATCAAACTCCTAAGCCAAAAGTTTTTATTCCATCCGTTCCACCCATTCATGATCCTATAAGTCCCATAAGTGATAAAGAGTTGATAGCCTTTTTAGATCCACCTCTATTACACATTAATGTCGTTCATGTAACTACCCACTCTCAAAACTACAATTTTAATAAAGCTAAGGTTTAAATTACAAGAGCCTCTACATCTAATACACCTAAACCACCTAGCTAAAACCCTAAAGTTTTTATTATAGGAACTACCTCTACTGAAGCTAAGGAGTTATTACAAATCTTTATATTAAAATAGCTCCACCAAGTGCTTATTAAAGTGTCATTATACGAGCTTATCAGGAACTCTTCACAACATCAACAAGCAATGATAGAATCTCTCTAAGCTATTGAAGTCCACCTAGATGAACCATAACCTTTGTCAGCTTTTATAGGATCCCTCCAAATGGTCTCAACTCTTAGTTTTACTAATTATAAGATTGTTCCTTTATCGCTTGAAGATCAAGATCCTACCCTTTTTATTATAGCTCAGATAAATCAAACTCAAATTAAAAGAGTTATCATTGATAAGGGGGAATGCATTAATATTATCTCCTCACATGCTTTCTAGCAACTACAATTGCTAGAAACCATTATCTCCTAGGTTGTAGCAATTCTTCATGTATTTAATGACATGATAGCACCCATGGTAGGAACAATCATCCTCCAAATTTTTGTGTGTCCTCACACCATTCATGAGATATTTTATGTTATAGAAGGAAAATTTCAATACAACATTCTATTAGGGCATCTCTGGATTCATGAGATGTGATGCATACCTTCCACTATTTATCAATGCCTTAAGTATGAACATGAAGGTCAAGTACACATCATCCCTACTAATCCTCACCCCTTTAAATCATGAAACTTTACCTTTAGGCCAAATGATGTCATAATACCCTCACATGACATAATTCTATCTCCACCATCCAATCAAGCCTCGACTAGCATGACCATCTCTGCTTCAAAATTACCCCCTATAAAGTCTATTGACTCTATAATGCAATAACTTTTAATGGGAGAATATTAATTATTAACTCTTAATACTTTACACACTCCTAGAGAATTTGGTCATCCTGATAAGCAACCCAAGTATTCACCCAGTCTAGGTGAGACCATTCCCTTTGGACCACCTTTCTTGTGTACTCACTTAATTTATGGTGGGATCAATCAAGATACCTTAGAGCGTGATGACAATGTTTATGAAAAACCATTTACATCTAATTTATCTTTTCTTATTAATCCTCAATTTGTTCAAATTTATCTTCATCGTTATTCCTGAAAGGGATTTGACATGGGTAAATATGAGTATGGACCTCATGATGTCACATTAGGAGATTCCATAAAGCCATACAAAAAACATGGCTTAGGTTTTAAGATAGATTCTAAGTCTACCCTGAAACCCACTCTTCTACCATGTTTGGAAGAAGAACCATCTTCCCCATATGATAACTCTTCCTCAACTAGTGATACCATATCTATTCCTTGTAACTTTTTTTAGTCAACTCTATCTTCTTAGAACCCCTTGTATTTTATCATGATAATGAGGTCCAAACCATCCCCTTAGTATGTCCTCATTTAATAGGATTTGATGCATCAATTATACCTATTTTTAGTGTCATGATGATGAGTCAATGTTGACCCATCTAGGTGCTGAAAACTCTTATTTACGTAATTATCTTCCATCTAAAACATATAGATTATTAAATGAAGTTATTACTAATATTAATATTGGGTCCTAGGAGGTCCTAAGGATTATTAAAATTAGAAAAGCCTTAAAATCTATAAGAAAGTCAATATTTTAGCATCTTTTTATCAGATCATAGTAGAGCCTTCGCTTGGTCTTATAGTGATATGGCTGACATTGATCCCTCAATCATTATCCATAACATTGTAACCTTTCTTGATGTTAAGCCAATAAAGTAGAATCTTTTAAAAATGCATCCTTGCATTGTACTCTTTGTAAAAGAGGAATTAAAATGCCTTTTATCCATTAACTTCATTCAATCCATTGATTATCCTTAGTGGATATCCAACATTATTCTAGTTACCAAACCCATAGGCGAACTTTACATATGTACTAACTTTCATGACTTAAATATTGCTTGTCTAAAAGATGATTTCCCCCCTCCTAATATAGACTAGTTGGTGGACTTAACATATGCAGATGAAATGTTGTCTCTTATGGATGGTTTCACTAGTTATAATCAAATTTTTATTGCACTATAAGACCAACATAAAATGGAATTTATTACTCCTTGGGGAACCTTTTACTATTCTGTTATGCCCTTTGGCCTTAAGAATGTAGGAGCCACTTATCAGTGGGCTATGACTTATATATTCCATGAAATAATCCATAAAATTTTCAAAGATTATGTAGATGATCTCCTTGGAAAATCAAAATTCTATAAAGATCACCAATCTATATTGAAAGTTATCTTTGATCATTTACTTCATTATCATGTACGTCTAAATCCTAAAAATTGCATTTTTGATGTCTTGATGGGTAAACTTTTAGGTTTGATTGTTTCCATTCATGGAATAGAAGTGGATCCCACTAAAATAAAGGTTATTTTAGAGATGCCTCCTCCTTCCAATCTTAAGTAGCTTCATAGTTTACAAGGCAAGTTCTAGTCTATTTGTTGTTTTATTTCCCAGCTTTCTTACCATTATCAACCATTTCACCATTTATTAGGGAAGGGTAGTCACTTTGTATGGGATTCTAATTGTTAAGAAGACTTTAATGCACTTAAAGAATATCTTTTATCACATCTTAAATTTACTTCCCCTAAGGAATTGCAACCTTTCTTCCTTTATATCTCAGCTATAGACCATGCTCTAGGTGCTTTGCTTGCTCATCGAGATGAGCATCACAAAGAATAGGCTATTTATTATATAAGTCATGCTCTCATAGAATATGAATAACATTACTCACATGATAAAAAAATATACCTAGAATTGGTTTTAGTAGCCTCTAAGCTTCATCATTATCTCCTCAACCATAAAATAAATGCCATTATGACTATCGATCCTCTTAAATTCATGCATTCTAGGCCATATCAAAATCAGTGAATGGCTAGATGGATCATGTTGTAAGTAGAATTTAATCTAGAATTTCTCCATCAAAAGTTTATCAAAGGTCAAATTATTTATGATCAATTGGCTAAAGCACCTCTTAGTAATAATCATCACATTAATTGTGAATTCTCTAATGATTTTATCGCATCCACTTCCCATTTAGTCTCAGAATATCAAATGACTCTATTCTTTGATGGGTCTTAGTGTGAATGTAAAAGTGATGTAGTGATTGTATTAATCCCTCCTCAAGGTATCCCCATGCCTTTTTATTTAAATTAGACTTTGATTACACCAATAACATGGCTAAATATGAATCATTGATTATAGGACTCCAAACTTATCTTACACTAGGAGTTAGATCCCTTAACATCTATGGGGATTCTCAATTGGTGATCAATCAAATTAACAACATTTATCAATGTAAGAATGGTATCCTCAAAAGATATAAAAATTTGGCCAATAAAATTTTATTTACATTCAAATGTTATGCCATCTAAGTTACTCTTAGGTCTACTAATAAGTTTACAAATACTATGGCCTCTCTTACTTCTTCTATCCTAGCTTTGTCTCAGGAGTCTAAGTTATTTGTTCTTGTCTATTGACATAATTACCCTTATTATACAAGGATGGATCTTCCATCCATCCATAATATTGAGGAAAATATTAAGGAGCCATGGTATGTACAAATATTTAATTATTTGTTTGTGGGATTGTCTCCACCTCATTTATCCAAAGTTACTAAGCGCATCTTCCAATAGAAAGTTGCCTACTATGTCATTTTAGGGGGAGTTTTTATAAGCATGGTTTCGATAGTATTATCCTTTATTGTCTCCAAAATCATGAAGCTACCTTAGCTATCTAGGAAGTCCATAATGGCTCATGTAGTGGAAATTTTAATGGCCATGCAATTTCTAAGAAAATCTTATGCCTAGGTTACTATTGGCCTCCTTAGAATCAAGGTTGTTGCACCTATTTTAAAAGGTGTGTAAAATGTCAACAACATGTAAATTTATCTCATGTCCCTAGTAAATTTTTTCAATCTGCAAGATACTTTTAGCCATTCTCCCAGTGGAGGCTTGATCTTATTGAGTAGAATAATTCTAAATCCTCACAGTGTCATGGATTTATTATCACCATGACAGAGTACTTCACTAAGTGGGTGGAATTTATACTGCTTATCTCGACCATGGTAGAAAATATTTTTGAATTGATCCATAATAGCATTATTTGTCATTTTAGAATTCCTTATAAAATTATAACAGATAATGGAGAATCTTTTAAAAATAAGAAATTTTAGGCGTTATATGACTCATTTAAAATCAAATTAATTTTGTCCTCGCCTTATTGTCCTCAAGCCAATGGTCAAGCTGGAGCATCTAATAAAAGCTTAGTCAAAATCTTAACAAAAGTTGTTAACAAAGCTGGCAAAGATTGGTATCTTCATATCCCTTTCACCTTATGGCTATATCAAACTAGTATTCAAACCCCTACAGGTGTTTCTCCATTTTCTCTAGTCTATGGTTCAGAAGTGGTACTTCCTTTGGAAGTCCAAATTCCCTCCCTTTAAGTCTCTCTTTGAGACATTGTTTCTAATGAGGATTTCTATTAGAGCATTTATCCCAGCTTGAATTTTTAGATGAGCATCAAACATCAACCCTTGACCACCTTTGTATATATCAAGAATAGTTAAAATGAGCATATAATCAACATGTAAGAGAGCATGAATTTAATATTGGGCATCTTGTGCTTAAATAAAATCAAAATATCACTAATATAGAATAAAGTAAATGGGGTAAGTTTTCTCCTAATTGGCTTGGAACATACATCATAACCCATAAATATGGATATGAGGCATATCATTTAGCCTTTCTTGATGGTAAACTAGAATGTGAACCTCTTAATGCCTTGTATTTGCATCCTTTCTATAGTTAGTAAATGTTGGCTCATCTTGAGTAGTCAGTTCTATCTTATCCCTTTATACCTAATAATGATATGAGAATTATGTGGTTAGTTAGTAGTTGTTGTAATCCTTGCCTTAAATATAAATACCTCATCTTTATTCATAGCATTTTATCTTAGATAAGTTTTGCCTATATTGGGAGAAACCCCAAATCATTATTTCCCTTATCTCTTACACAACCTTATTTTCCAAGACAACTTAACCATTTCATATAATGGAATCATTGAAATGATCTTAAAAGGATCTTTTTATGCCAGTATTATTATAAAAAAATCAAGTATGAAAATCCAAATCAAAAAGGGAAAAATAAATAGTTGATCCCTCAAAGGATAGCTATAATCAAATACAAAAAAGAAAAAATAAATAAACTGATCCCTCGAAGGATAGCTGTGCAAAAATATAAAAATGTAGACCACTCCCTCAAAGGATGGCTACTAAGCAAACAACTTCTTGCATTCATCAATTTTTAAAATTATGCCATTTTCAAAAGCCCTAAAAACAAGAAAAAAAATTCATATTGTCAAAAGAAAAATCCTAAGAAAGCTTCTCGTCTCGATTAACTTTCTAATAGTAGACTTCCCGTATTGATCAGTCTACTTGACGGTATAAATGATTCTCAGAAGAGAAATCTTGATTCTTAAAATATGAGTGACACTGTTATTCATTCTTTATCCCATCAAAATCATCTAATCCCAATAATTTTATCTTTTATTACTCCAGGTTGTGTTAATATTTATTATCCTTTAGTTCAGGATGCATATGCAATGTAGATGAGAGGTCCTCTTTTTGGTTGTCGTCCAAGCCAATGTGGGACGAAATTATACTTTATGTTCATTAATAATTCATAAGCCATCATTCCTAATCCATTTAATATAATCATAAAATCCACAAACATCATAATGTCAAATAATCCATAATACATGAGAACATACAATTTTTTAATCCCATAACATCACATAATATCCATAAGCATAAACCATAAATGAAACATAATCCATAAGAAAATCCATAATTTACATCATGATAATAATTAAAACCATCCATAATAAACCATAATCCATCTATATAAATAATTAATGAATCTCTAAACACATAACATAATCAATAAAACATAAATATAAGTCTATATATATACATCTCAAATGTCTATACAAATGTAACAAGGGGCTCATGGCCCATATGATGTGCATATTTACTGGGTAAATTCTATCCTCTTGAGAAAAATTCTTTCATCTCCCCCATCATGTCCTCCTCTCCCTCTTAAAATGCTCCCTGTACTGATAGTGGCACCTGGGGTCTTCCATGATTTGCTACAACTAGCCACATGAGATGAAAAGTGCCTCTAGTAGCCGATCCTATACAATCCTCTTGTAGTATCATAGCTTGAAAAGTGCATCCATACACCTCTATAGTGGTATCATATTTATGGGAATAGAGCTTGGACTTGTAGTATATCGAGTTGGCCTCTTGACCATAGAAGCTCTCATCTACTCTAACTCAGCCTTGTATCTATCTCTCTCCTAAATGGCTTGGTCTCACTATTATCTAACCCTATCAAGCTCATCCCATAAAATTTGTAGCTCAACCTAAAATATCCCCTACTCATCCTATCTTGTGGCATCTTGCACTGGTGCCTCATATATGTACTCCTCCTGTACCACATCTTGTCAAGGCTTACTGCTCTACGCTTCCACCTCACCATCTCTCCCATAAACCAATTGGCATAATCATCTATCTATCATCTCCTTTAGTGCTCCCATTTAGATCACTATGGTGTTGGGTGCTAGCTTATATCCTCTTACCTATATAAACATGGAGCCAATGGCACATCCTATAGCAAGCCAAACTAGTGATGGACCCTATCAAAATAAAAGTGATCCATATGGTCCATCCATCACCCATATACCCATGTATATTGAGCCACATCCCCTATCTCTACCTCTATGCTAGGCCATGCTAGAAAATGCAAATATGGTCTCCAAATAATGTCTCTAATTTGTAGGCTCTCAAAAAGTTATCTATAGTATGAAAGATCATGCACAACCCTATCTGAATATGGTATTACTAGGTCATCATCCCATCAAAGGAATCTTGCAATGCATGCCATGTATTTAAACCTACCCCATGGGGTCATAAGAGGGTGAATCACTTGAATTGGCTCATATGCCTAATAATGGCGCATAAATGTAATATCAAGCCCTAGCTGATGCCCTGTACACTAGCTCCATAACTCTCTGTAAATCTTCCCTAGTAAGATGGGTACCCAAGTAAATACTATCTTATACTCTAGCGTATCTACTATGACTATAGTGAAGTTCCTTAGATCAATAACCCCAAAATATGGAGGATGTATTTGGTAGTAATCATCATCTCACCTATCAACAGCTAAAAGGTGTTGGTGGTATAATCCCACCACTCTAGTCATGCCACTATCATACCAATGTCTTGATGGATACAAAAGTAATACCAAATCCGTCCAAATCCCACCACCTCTAAGTGCACCTAGTCATCATCATATAGCTCCTCCCATAACTCCTCTAGCAATGGTGGGACTCTATCCCTCATAGTCAGTAACTCATGAGCTTGTCATAAGCAATATTTTATTAGTTGATTTCTACTCTTCCTACCCTTATTACCCTCTCTTTTTAAATAAACATCAATCTTTTTGGATCGATGGAAATCCTTAGAGATAGATGATGATCCATTTTGGATTATGGTTGATCTATATAGATCATTGTTGATCTATATTTGTCATCATCGATTCCTTCTTACCTGAAATATTAAGTTTTTCTCTCCCATCCCCTCTACATTCCTAATATACTCTTCCATTATCCTATTCCCCTTAATTTTCCTCCTTTAACCCCTCCCTTAAGTTAAAAATTCCAAAAACATAAAAAACTGTAAAATACATAAAAATAATGTGTCACCTACCTCATAGTGCACTCATCGTCATCGTCATCCACTCTCGTTAGCATCCATCACCTCATTTGTGTGTTTGCACATCAACAAACTATCAAATTTCACTTATAAAACTCTCATGTACTTGATAGCTAAATGAGCCTTATTGTTTGTTAGTGGACTATTTATATCCCTTTTGGGGATCAATATTGTTTCATTTAATCAATGTCAATTCTCTTTAATTGACGTGAATTATTTTTGATCAAGGTTGATTCTCTTGGATCATCATCAATTATTTTTGATTTATGTTGATTCCCCCAAGCTTGATTACTGTTTGCATTTTGGATTGTTTTTCCTACTTTCAATTTGATTTTAAACCCATATTTTATTGCCTTTATCATAGCTATCCCATTTTGTCTCTCCTATTACCCTTTAGATTAGAGAATTTTGACCCCTTGTTAGTTCCCTAATATTTTTTGGCATACCCTTGCTTTTTTGAACCTTACCCCATGTAAGATCCAAAGGGTGTCTTATGTCTTGAGTATATTTTCCTATAGGTACGTCTACACCATAAACACATAAGATGCTTTGGTTCACTATTCTTATCTATTATTCTATTGATTTCCACATTATAAGCTTCCTTATTTTAGCTATAGAATTTTGCCTTTTTTATTTGGTTTCTTGAACATTCTTGCTTGCATTACTTTTTGTTCCCTTTCGTACAAACATGGATTTCCTTTGTTGTTATCCATCATCCATTTTTTATGTGTCCTTTAGCTATCTTTCATTTTGTCCATACCATCTTGTCCATTTTATTTTTCCATTCCATCTTCTTTGAACTTGTCATCTATTTTGTTTCACTTCCCATCACCCAGTTTGAGGGGGGATACCTCCTCATAAAAAAATAGCTTAGGGCATTAAGAAGTTTATATTTTTTATCTCATGACACACCATTGTATACCACTCTGTAAAAATGGGAAAATGTAGATGCTAAATTTATACACCTTTTATTAATATTATGTATCGATATGTCATAATGCCCCCCCGTGCATAATTATTTTTATAATTATATTTTACCATATATTTTTTTCTTTACCAACTAGGCAAATAAGTTAATTACTATGGTTAAATAGTAATTACCCCTTTGTAATTTACCCTTAAAATCATAAAATTTTAAAAATCAAATAAAACCAAAACATAAGAAACTTCCTAACAAACTTATTCCTTGGTTAAAACAAACTGAACAACCTCAGATGTTGTTTTAACCCTCTTTTACCATGTGCTAGCCCATTTGAGTAAATTTTCATTCATCTCAACCCATTATAGGTAAATCAATGTCGATCCTCCATGATCAATGTCGATCGGTTAGGATCAATGTCAATCCATAAATACATAACAAACCTCCATTTTTCCAGAGGATGGTGATGGTGCTTTTGAATTTGAAATTGTACCAAACTCTTACTACAATTTTCATACAGAAATCATGAAAGCTTTATTATCTTATAGAATTTCCACTTAATGAATCATCAAGAGGATTTTGTGAAGATTCTTCCCTCATTTTGTCAAGTTTATTCTCAATAAAAAAGGTTAGTGTTGTAGTTTATTTTTATTTAATTTCTCATGTCTACTATCTTCTATTTCTGATTGTCATTATTTGACATTCAATTTGATCAATTGTATCATTTTTCTAGGTGATTATTATAGTCTAATCAATATTTAATTTTCTCATACATAATCGATATCGATTCATTTGAATCGACATAGATCATGTTGGATTGGTATCAATCCATGGCAGTTTAATTAAAGTAGTTTTAAACATCTTGTTTAATTCTTGAATCTCTATTAAAATTGTTTTGAATTTGTAAACCTTTGTTTCTATCTCTTTTCATTCTATTTAATCTTTTTATCAAAAATACAAAGTGTTATTATAGTCTATTTTTACTATATAATAGTATTTCACCAAAATTGATGTCGATTCATTTGAATCAACATCGATCCTCTAGGATCGACATCAATCCCTATTAAATCTTTAAAAACATTATATAAAAATTTTAATCTATTTTCTAAGAATTCTATCTGTTCATGTAGATGACCTGGCCTAGTTTAGTGCATGATTTAGTTAACTTATTTGATCTTCCCATAGTCCCTCAACCTCTCTTTGAAGATCAAAGTGATATATATTTTGATCTAAGACTTTGTCCTATGATTTTTATATGTGATTTTGCCTATATTGATAAGCTATTATATGTAATTCAAGAAGATAGACATTGTTAATGAATTTTGGGATACATATTTTGACCGTATAAATATTTTCATTAATTAATCATCTTAAATGTTTGTCTACTTTTATCCATATCTATTTTTGTAATTTCATGTTTAAGATTAAACTTGAATGTTTGAACGTGGGCTGACATCCATTTGAGAAAGTGTACCGCTTCTCGAGACTGGTTTGTAACTAGACAACCCACCCATCTATCTATTAATCAATTTTTGTTTAAGTGTGGTGTATTATAGGTCATTCCTCCCTAGCTAATCAAGCTTGATCAATGGTATGCAACCAATCATCCATATCTCTAAGTAATCTAAAACCCTTCTTATATTTTGTTTTTAGTAGCTAATTATAAAATCTTAAAAAAGCATAAAAACTACTCAAACACCATGTATAAACAAATCAAGGTTTCATTCAAAAGGGACTGCCCACTTATATTATATACATTTATACACTATTGCACATTAAGAAAATATTCTATATTCTTACCAAATTGTAAACCTATCACTAGAGTCAGTCATAAGCCAAATCTGAAGCTATTTAAATCAAAGTCAAAGCAAGCATGATCAATTACGAAAGATGAATAATTAGTTGCATATATATAGTGAAGGAGCATAATTACATAATCACACTAGGTGGGAGAACTACTTTCATCTTGATTTCCATCGTTAAAGTATTAAATATGTATCTAGTGGTGAATCATTATATAAGAGTGATTGGGGTCAGCTTAGCCCATTTTAATTCCTTCATTTTTTCATGTTTCTAGCCCTTAAGAGCACACCTAGGGTTTTAAGCCAAAGGAGATTAATTTTTGAAGTTGTACACATCATTAGGGTTTGAGATAAAAAACACATATCAAGCAAAGATAGTCATGGGGGACCATATAATCATTATACCCTACTTCCACATAACTTATTACGAACCAATAGGTTAGTATCGATTAACAATACTAACTTAATCCTGTGAAACTGACCCAATGTAGATAGTGAATTAGTTCTAGAGCTGAATGAACCACATGATTGCTTATCTATGATTTTAACTTCTAAAATATATTCACAATCACAAAATCACCCAAAAAATCTAAGTATCATAATCTCTTTACTACTTTCTATATTTAACATATACCCTTGTCAAATCAGTAGAATCAATCTTAGTCTTTTACTTTTAGATGTATGTTTGAATGCCATATCTTGATATTTGAATTGTAATATAAAGTTATATCTTAATTAGATTAATCTCATGCATTAATCTAGATTAGGGTAAACCAAGTGTAAAATACCAAATTTAGGTGTCTATAAATGATCCCATTATACTATAGTATTGAAAATTCTAGGTTAAAAGTATAAAATATGAAATATGGCACTAGTGATGGATGTATTTTGTGTTGATAGGTATGGCCCAAATATATCACTTGATCCATTTAAAATCTATGAAAAACATTTATAGATTAGTGTCCCTCCATGATAGAAAATATAAAATAATCTAGATCATAATTATTTCAAACCAAAGAATAAATGCACTAGAAGGTATATAAATCAATCTACAAATGATAAACTTTTTTGGAGATTCCCATGGTGTGATTATACCTCAAGGAGATAAATTCACTAAAAAAATGTGTCAAGTAGTGTTAATGCCTCAACCACCATTACAAAATTTGAAGTGATAGAAGTTGAGCACATTATATCCAAAGTAAAGGATATGATCACAATTCTTTTTTGAAACCCTAAAATAAGTTCATATGTAAAGGATTAAATATTGTAGATGAAATATAGATCCAAAGTGCTTACTTAGTACCATTATTCCCCATAAACCCATAATATATAAATATAAAAGTGTTTTCATGAGCATCAATGCCCTAAATTTGATTCATATGTACCTCAAAGTGATATTGAATGCCATCATATATTTGACATAATGTTTGTAAATTATAAAATGTGGTATTAAACACTTGAAAATTTTATATTTGACCTAAATTCACCTTACATGAATCATGTGTACACAAATTAATCTTACACACTCTTCTCTCACATCTATATGTTTTTCATGGTTTTGACCTTTATGATTTGCTATCAGTCACCTACATGAATTCCTTAGTCTATGTCTAACCTATTCAAAATCATATTTAGAGTAAGATTCCATCAAACTTATATGCCTGTGTATTCCAAACTTGTTTGATTCTACCAAACTCATTCTTGAGCTTAAGTATTAGTCAATTTCTAAATTCAAATCTTATCTACGGGTCAACCTGTATGTTTCACATGCCAATTATGTAATAAAGTAATAAATATTACCATATAAATACATAATAGTCTAAGCCTATTATGTATCTATAATTAACTTGAAAACATCTATCACTCATAAGAAATCACTTTCACATTCAAATGGAATTCCATATTCTTTCTAATATGGTAATCAATCACAAGGAGTAGGTCCTAGCCAAGTCCAAAATACCTCAATCCATGTCAAAGTTACAATTTTACAAGTGCTTAAAACTAGATAATAGGTCACATTCATTAGAGGAACATTATTACACACATAATGTATATGTAGTAAATATTAGAGTTATTATTTATCAACCATGAAATTCATACCCAAAGCTCCTAATATAGTCCCAATCACAATACCTCAGACTGAGTTAAGGATAAAATAATCTAAAATCAAACTAAATGAAATACAAAAAACAAATATTATACCTCAATTTTTCAAATGAATTATTTCTCTTTGACATTGTAGATGTGCTCCTATGACTTGAAGAGTTTGATTGCTTTATGTAGGATGTTGATTGCTCTTAATTGCCTCAAGTATTGGACAATATGATGCTATGGATTGGTTGGTTTGTTTGACAAGGTGATGACGCTATGATGTGGCAAGACTTAAAGATTCAAAGATTCAATAGATTCCAAAAATTCTAAGATTAGCTTGCATGAGGATGTGGCTTCCCAATTTATATAGATTTATGGATGAAATAGAAAATTAAGATTTAGCCATGTGAGATGGAAACCAATTTCTAGGAATGGAGGAAAAGATTAGGTAGTTGGATTATGGATTTAAAAATTCCATGGAGGATTTGAAAGGAGGTGGTGAGGGGATAAAGGAGGATTAGAATATTTTAGAGATATGTTATAGGATTTTAGATGGAGGTTAGACTAATAAATTAAGATTAGTGATGCGATTTTTAGGAATGTTTAGTGGTGGTAGGTGGTGAGAAATTTTAAATTCCTTAAGAATTGTGAGGATTTGATTAATGGTTAAATGATATGATAAGAGGATGATAATGAAGTTATTAATTGATACTAAGGGTAATGTGGGGAGAATAAGATTGAGCTAGTGGAGGAAAATGTTAAGGGGATATAAGTGATATATTAATATAATGGTATAAAAGTGATTAATAAGTAAAATTAGTATGGAATGATGTTGGAATTAATAGTGAGTGACAAAGTGGTGAATTTTAGATATATACACTTACACAATTTAATTCTATTACACAACCTCCAAAACACTCAATCTAGTGGGTCAAACCTACCAACTAGGCTAGTACCCTAAGGGATGTAGGTTTCCTATAAATCCTACTTAATAGGGCTTATATCCTTTCTAAGTGGTCTATGACCCTTTTAAATATGTTTAAAAATATTTTCAATATTGTGAAAATGGAAATATATGTTTAAGGCGTGAAATTTTAATTTAGTTTATCCCTCTTAAATTATTAGCAAATATTAATCCATTGGAAACAAAGAGGGTAACCAAAAATTTTGAATTCTTAACCACCATGAGTTATCACATTTTGTGAACACCTAAAATTGATAAGGGAAATAAGGTTCCTCACGTGGGTTTTTACAAAATAATTATGTCTTTTAGACATTGGAGAATAATTCCATATAGATCTCTTTACTATAAATAAATGTTTTGATTTTTCCCTTTATTTATCTAATTTCATATCTAGCTCATTAATTATGTTAACATATATATAATGTGTATTCATCAAATATCTAGTCATAGGACATATCACCAATGTCTTAATAATTATGAGAGTAGTTAGTTTCTTTATTTTAGATGTATCTACCATAGTTTGAGTCTTAGTGATAATAAATTATTCATCTTCTCTACTATTATTGTACCTATTAACCTTATTTATATTTTTATCCCCATACATTATGATTACCTCTATCTCCTTTGTGACAACCATATCAATGTTGTCATAATTTCTTCTCTCAAATTCAAATTTTATCTTCCAGAATTAAAAATAAAGGTCTGGAAGGATTCCTATAACATCTAGTTGTGAAATATTCTCAACTTTTGAGCTTATTTTAACTTTATCAATCATTACCATCTCACCATTCAACACCTTAATAGTAGGTGTTATCATGGGAAACTTATCTAAAATAAAACATATATGAGCCATAAACTAAAACAATAGTGGGATGACTATCAATAGTGGGAGAAGTAATTGAATTTCAAGTTTAAATCACTTATGTATTAGCAATCATTAAAAGTGCCACGTCAACAACCAAGTGAGTTCCAAGATTTGAACTCCCTAATTTAGATAACACCACTATTACTTGAATACTAAGATTTATAGGCTCATTCATAACTTCACACTCTTTTTCCTTTATCATCCTAATATGAATAACTCTCCCTACTTCTAAAAACTTAATTATAGCTTCTTGATTATCTACCATATCCAAGAAAATATCATGCTTTGGGCGAGGCTAATGTATGTAGCTTGCTAAAAACTAAAACCATAATTGTCATATGAGCCTAACAACTACTAGGTATGATGATATTATCAAAATGTTTGGAAACGTAGCTACTAATAAGTATAAATAAGTTAGTTTATTCTTAAGAGCCTAGTGACCACTAGGTATCAATAATTTGGTGTATTTTTTAGAACCTAGCATCACTAGGTCCCAGATACTTGGAACATTATTAGGAACATAACAATCATCAAGTGACTTGGATAATTCTTGGGAATATATGATCAATAGGTATATATGACCTCATACATTATTTAGAACTTAACGATCACTATTTATCTGTGACTTTGAACATTCCTAGAAGCCTTGTGTCTATTAGGTGTCTAGGACTTGGGGCTTCTTAGGAACCTAGAGACTGCTAGGTTACTATGATTTTGAACATTATTAGGACCCTAGCTACTCTTAGGTATTTGTGACTTGGGGCTTTTTGGGCACCTAATGATTTTGAGGTATTTATGACTTGGAGATTTCTTTTGAGACTACCGACTACTAGGTATCTTTCAGTGGGTCCATTAAATATATTTATGTATGCCCATTCATCACTTGCATGGTCAATATATATGGAGAATTTTTGGATTTTATGGGTTATAGAAGGCTATATAAGCAAGTGTGTAATACAATGTTAAAGTATGAAAAATTGAAGAAATTATATTATTCCTATGATCAAATATGTTATTTTTACACCTTATTTGTCCAATTTGTTTTATCTATACATGTTTATTTCATATATATTCAATGTTTGTAATATAGTATGAGATTTTCATGTTTGATTATTGTGAAGAGACACTAATGCTAGTGGGAGCTATTATGAATCTATGAGGATTTGGGACTACATATTAGAGTATCCCATGCTATTGTAGATATGGTGAAGGAGAGTTATTTGGAAGTTTTAGACCAGGGTAGTGTGAATAAGGGTTCTATTGAAGGTAGTAAATAAAGGAAATTTAGAGCTAGAGTCATTTCTTACACAAAGGAACGTAAATCTATAAGTAAAGTTTTCAATATTTTCAACTCCAAGATGGATAAGAGTACAAATATTTAGTCACTTATAGGGGTAAAATGTATATCATGGACTCAAGATATGAATATTTATTTGATAAATGAAGGTATATAATAGGTAATGGATAGATTTGAATCTACATAAACTAATGAAACAAATATATTTGAATACTTAAATCAACTAGACAAATCCAAAGTTATGTTAATATATAATGTGGTGGTTTAAATAAGGTTCAATGGGTTCAACGTGTTAGACAAAGACACTTAAAATATGGGACACTTTAGAAACAAACTCAAATGTAGTAGGTGAAATTTAGGTATACAAACTATAATTTTTTTTGAAGAATCTTGATTCATCAGATTTCAACTAAATTGAAAACTATATATCATAGATAAAATATATTCAATATCAATTTGTAGAATGCACAGAATATTTTTAGAATACTAATAAACATCTTATGAATTTTGTGATAGAAATTTTAAAGCCTCCTCATTAATCTTTCCTATCCTTGTTCATCTCCAAAAAAATTAATGTTCAAAGATAAAGCTCATGTTTACTTTGAATAATTTTGTCAAATGGTTATCATGGATTAATAAAAGTATACAAGGCTAGGACAATATGGAAACAAAAATTAATCCCATATGTAAAATCCAAAAAAGGAAAGCATGAGAGATCTGAAATAAGGGAGAACACTTGGGGAAGAGGATAGAAAAAAGTAATCATATCAAAGAAAACCAAAGAAAATGATTCTTTTTAAAAGGAAGAAAAAGAGGTCATGAAGGATGTTTTGGATTTGGAAGAATCATAAAAAAATTTGTACAGTTCCACCAAAAGAAGAAATATGAAGATAGAACAAAATATGAGTAGTTAAAATAATTGTTTTAATTCAAATCAAGATATTTTATTAAGGAAGACTATGAGGAAGATGAATGAAATGAGAACAATGCCATTATTTCCAACACTACACTTTATGCCATGACATCCAAAATCAAATGGGTTATTGATTTATGTTATACTCATCACATGTCCAATAATTCCTCATTATTATTTTCTTTAAGATCTCCTTATGAGAATGTGTTCATATTTCATGATTTGTCCATTGATATTTTTGATAACGATTATGTAGTTTTGAACAAATGTCATGATACATGATTTATATCATGCACTTGATCTTGGTATGAATTTGCTTTATATTTATCAAAATTATTAACAAGGAAAGAATATTTAGATTTATTTGGATAAATTTGTTTTGAATGATACCCACAATAAATTTTAGGTCATGGCAATTGTATCCTTGGTAAAAATTACTATTGATTTCAAAATTAAACTAAAACAAAGTTGATGGAAATCTAAAAAAAGATTTTTAAATATATCAAATGCATGAATCATATAGGAATATTTTTTGTAAAGAAAAATAAGAACAAATTATTAGGTTACATTTATTCAAACTTAGCAAGTGATATTGATAAATGAAAATCAACTTCAAGATACATTTTCAAGTTGGGATATGGACCAATTACATGGTATTTTAAGAAATAATGTGTGGTTATTATGTATACTATGAAATTAAAATATAGAGGAGTGGTCAATGTTGCTTAAGATATTTCTTAGATTCAACAAATTCTAGGATAGTTTGGATTGGTTCAATGAGAATGACCAACATTATTTTATGATAATCAAGGAACCATTTAAGTTTCTCACAATCTTGTTCCTCATGGAGGAACCATAAAAATTGAGATACACCAACATAATATTAGACAATACATTGAGATAGATTGATTGATATAAAATATTGTAGAACATAAGATCAAGTGGAAAATATTTAAAAAAAATAAAAATCACAGAAGTCAATTTTGTAAATTTTAAAACATGCTTGGAATTTAGGAAGTTGTCATTAAGAAGGGATGTTAGTGTAATACATATTTTTTGAGGAAGTGTAGCATTATATTATAAATCCATCAAATTGATTCTAGTTAGGATACTACAATATCTCATGCTATATGTTTATGTTTCTAATTGTTGATTGTGTTACAGTTTAATATATTATATATTTCCTCTTTTGAGGATTTAGGTGGTGTTAGTAAGTAAAATCATGTTTTTCATATCCACCTAGTGAATAATAAGTATGATCATATTATTAGAATTTTTAGAAACCTATAGATTATTATGTATTGGTCACTTGGTGTATTATTTAGAACCTAGGAACTACTAGCTAACAATAACTTGGTTTATTATTGAGTACCTAGAGTCCACAAGTTATCAATGACATGAAGCATTCTTGAGAACCTAATGACCACTATGTATCTATGACTTAGATATCCTTGGGAATCTAAAAATTTATAGGTATTTGTGACTTGGATAATTATTATAAACTTAGTGACTAATAGGTGCCTTTGACTTTGATAATTATTGGGAACCTAGCGACCACTATATATCTTTGAATTGGAGCCTAGAAATTGATAAGTATTTGTGACTTGGGGCTTCTTGGGAACTTAGAATTCAATAAGTATCTATGAATTAGAGAATTATTGGGAACCTATCATCTACTAAGCATTTATTAATTGGAGCATTCTTTAGAAGATAGTGACTGTTGGGTATTTGTGATTTAGAGAATCATTGGGAACTTAGCCACTACTAGATATAAATGACTTGGGGCTTATTTATAACCTAGAAAGTGTTAGGTATATGTGACTTAGATATTTTTTAGGAGCTTAGTGACCACTGGGTATCTTTATGTATGCCAATTTAGTATCTTTTGTAGGACCATTTAGTACTTGCATGGTTGGTCCTTATAGATTTTTTTTAATTCTACAAGTTGAAAAAGGCTATATAAGCAAGCGTGTGATCCACTCTTGAAATATGAAAATTTTAAGAAATTATATTATTTCTATGATTTAATATTTTATTAAACCACCTTTATTTTATTTTTTTTCAAACTACACATGTTAATTTCATATATGTAGTGTTTCTAATATGGCTTAAGTTATCTCTTGGTCTAAGAGAATCCAAATAGTTTTTCACTTGATTCAACATGTCCCATTCCCAAAAAAATTATTTTGGGAGTTTATATTAGAGAATTTCATCTCCTTTAATTTTAACATAGGGAATTAAATAAACAAATGGTCTCAGATAGTAATAGTAAATTTAGGAAAAATCATAGATTTTAATTTTATAATTTTACAAGCATTCGAGTGGACAATGGGTAACAAATCTATACAAAAATTAATCAAAATGGCACATAAAATGGAAATCCATGAGGATTTTGGATTGCTCACTCAATACCAATAATTTCCATTTCATGTAAATAAAAAAAATTACCATGTTATGGATGGTATCTCTCATGGATGAGGAAATTCTGGGGAAAACTACACCATGAACATTTTTTACAAACCACATGGATAAATTTATCACTAATGAGAGATTAGTTTTCAAAGTGTTTATGATGGTATAACACATTTGAAATGGTATGGATAAGTTATTAACTAGAAGGGACCACAATGAAAATATTGTAATGTCAAAATATAAGGAGAATCAAATACATTCAATGAGGTAGGATGCCGTGCAAAAGTTTCCATCTTTCTTAGAATGCTTATAATATTTGATCAAATAGAAATAAATTAACTCACCAATTTGGTGTATCATATTATTTTAAAATGTTTTTTTAGATACGCAAATATGGATCTTACATGATATACTAGTCTTGCACACTTGAAAAATATCACTCAAGGCTCTACCCTTCAATTCTTAACTTTCTTGTTGTCAAAAGGCTCATGGTCTCCAGCTCATTATGCTTAAATGCTTATCTTATGGCTTGACCCTGATATTCTAATTACCCAGATCACGTATAGCCCACACTATGTTTAAACTTTGATATTTATCCTTCATTATTAATTGTAAATCTTCAACATTTATCTATTCTCCAGGAAAATACCTTTCAAACCTAGACACTAGCATTGATGCTAGTGTTCTAGATACAATAATAGTGTTCATATGTGATAAAGGCTTAAATTTTAAAATATTTTGACATGGGTCAGCCTATTTGTATTCATTAACCCTCCCATGAGATATTTTTAAAAGGTTATTTTATAAATACAATTCAAAGACTATTCATTATCATTAAGTACTATTAAATCACACATTTAACACTTACCAAGCAAAATCACCTTTAAGGTATTAAAAAATGCCTTATTATTCCTTATTTCCATATTAATCATAGAAAAAGTATTCCTACACATGTAAAGAATTCAAAGAGCAACCCATGAACAACATTTATGAAGTTGCAATATATATCAGTACATGCACTCACCTATAACATATTACATAGTTGTTGACACACAATCCCACATAAGGGGGAGAACTACATTGGTCTAAGGACCTCTTTAAAGTATATGGATATGTAGGTAGCACTCATTAATAGAGAGGTCTTTGAGATAAGATCAAATTTACTTGAGCCCATTGACCCCAATTTTTCAAGGTGACATGCCCTAATTAAAGGATATAGGGTTTTAATTTAAAAAACTAATATCAAGAACCTATGGACATGATCCAAACATAAAATATAAAAGGTAATAAATAATCATAATAAACTCAAGTGGAATTTCAAGAAAAGAGCATGCGCAATGATCTAAAAACAAGTATTGAAATCAAGACAAAAGCATCGACACTAGTGTCCATAGTCTGAAGGTAGTGTATAGGTTGACATAGAGTGAATTTTTAGAATATGATGATGAGATCTAGATCTTTAAATAATCCACTCCTACACTTGCACTACTCAAACTTATATGTGCATCAATAAATAAGCTAAGTATTATTCTTTCTTCATGTTTAAGCATTTGAATAACTATTTGGTATTATACTTTATATATTTAGATAATTTCCATAATTCAACACTGTATCATAATATATTATGAATGTAAATTATTTAATTATCCTAAATTTTAAAGTATTTTACTCGTTACATAATTAGGATCCTCTTTATCTTTAATCCTTATTTCCAAAAAGGGCTAAACAATTGTATAATAATGGAACCCATGACACATATATTATATCAATTATATCGCATTCATACAATGTATTTAATAGAAGCATGGACCCTTTATTAGTTTGTTCTTCCAATAAAAGGGATTGGTTGCCCAATATTTCAAAAGTTTATGTATTTTATGCTCGATCTTACAATTCACTATCCATTCTTTACTTTAATTAAAAGTTCCCTCTAGTAACCTCAACATTTTCCTAACATAAAATCCTGAAATATCAGTGACCACTCTTCCATTTGGCACACAATTGATAATTATTTTATTTGTAATAATCACACACACCTATTATAAATTATTGACAAGGAATACATTGGATTTAGTCATTTATTATGAAAATATGAGATCTGAATATTCCATGTATCCTCTTATTCCTAATGATATTTTTCCACAGTGTTGTTAGGTTTCTTTGCATCTTTGAAGAAGTAATACAAATTTTTGAAATTTGACTTATTACATATATCTATATAAAGTGGTGTCTATGAATAATTTACTAGAGACCAAATGCTATTTAATTATTTTCATGGTGGATATTTTTTTCTCTCTCTCATTTAAATTTATTTTACTAGATCTCTTCATTGTTGTTTTAATGGTGTCTGTCCAAAGAGTTCTCAAAGACTTAGACAATGAAATGATAATTTGACTCATATCAGTATTAAGTATTTAATTGTAAAATATAATTAGAGTTGTTCATAACATTTATTACTTAAAAATTATCACTCTCATAGTCACCTCATTTAATATTTATGAGGTAATATATAAATGACAATCAATCACATGTAAATTAATAAATAAATTTAAAAAATAGGGGATGGTGGTTGCACTTAGGTTTCATGAGATGGAAACATGTGGTGGCATATCATTTCACATAGGAGATTAAAGGATGTGTTTTATCACTTAATAAAACCCATTAGGCTATTGGTATATGAGTGCGTTGAACATAGAAATAGATCATGTATTAGGTATGTGGCCTTATTCTACTTAAAATATAAAAAATGTAAATAGAGACTAATATACTTTGAGTTTACTTGTAAAATAGTGCTTTAACCTTTTAGGACTTAGTGAGTGTAAAGTATATGTTATTAAAGGAATGAGTATGAAAATAATCTAGAATGAAAATTGGAAATTATTGATTTAACAATTTTTTTTCAAAAGAGCAAGTATGGAGAGAAACAATACTTATCTAGAATAAAATAGGTCTTTCTCTAGATTAGGAAGCTAAAATAGGTTAGAGAAATAAGAAGACACCTTTATTTTTGTGACTATGGTTAAAATCTAGTCTTAGACAATATCACTAATGTCAGAACAGTAACACCATCTAGTGCTAATGTCTAATTATGACACTAGTGTCCCTTCTGTAGGAACTATCTAGAACTTTTAGGAAAGCTATAGGAGGTTTTAGGGGTCCTATAGGTGGTTATGTGTCATCTAGGAGCTAACTTGTGTCACTATTTTATATAAATATCTTCCAAAACCCTAATGAGTACTAGCACACATGAAACAACAATTGAATCAAATGCAAAAAGGAAGGAAAAACTAGGTTATGGGATGTTATAATCATTAGGTGTAGAACCCCTATTGTCCTAGCCACTGCTTACATTAAACCCAATACTAGGGGTCTCAGATCACATGTAGTTCTCCCTTAGGGAACATGTGTAATTAGCTTGCATTACATGCTAGAATAGCTTTCACTTAGGCACTTCTTTGATCAAGCATGCAATGTCTAGCTATGATAACTGAGTAGTATGCAAAGTATTGAGCTGTACTATTGACTAATTTTATGTAATTATGTGCCAAAATAGTAAGTGGTAAATGTAAAATGCCTTGTTAGGCTATTTATATAGAAATAAATTTGATTTGAATATAAGATCTTGTTCATTGGTTGACAAGTTGTAAAAGAGGCATAAAAAATATAAGAGAAGGATCAAGGTAGGGTTAGGACCCAAACATAGGAGAAAATGCACATCTAACACTTGAGCCATAATTGGACACTAACACCACATAGTAATAATTCTTGAAAATGGTGCTAGTGTCTTGAGGCCTAAAAATAAAGCTATGACCAAACAAGATAGTCTAGGGGCCCCTGTGATTGGGAGGAGGTGACTTAGGACCACTTGGGGTGAAAAAAATTGGGAAGATAATATATACAAAAGATTAAAAGACTCAAAATGAGCATGCAAAACAGGATTATATTCATCACTAAGACATTCATGTGAAAGAGCAAAAAAAGATATAGTACTTATGGTTGCTTGAAAAAATTAGGGTGTTTACATTTGCCCCCTTTTAGTTCCACTAATGCAATGAAATAAAATTACTAGAGTAAAAGAAAAAGAGGAATGTGTATCTGTACTTACCTATGTGGATGTGTTCTGGACCTGGCCCACTTTTTGTCTAGAGAAGTGAAAAAGAGATGGAGTGAAATATGTGAAGAGGAATTCCATAGTTTTGAGGTCCTCTATATTGAATCTGAATAGTGCATTGAATTGTGTGTAATAAAACCATATTTTTCCACCACCCTAATATATGTACTGAACCTGAGTATGTAAACTTAATATATGGATAAAACAAGGCTTACTTTCCCTCACTTTGATATCTAAACTAAATCTAGATATATAATCTAAATGTGTGGAGAAATAAGGATTGCTTGACCCCACTCTGATATCTGAATTGAATCTAGGTATGTGAATTGAATGTGTGGAAAAATAAGGCTTTCTTACCCCCACTCTGATATCTAAAGTAAAACTAGTTATGTAAACTGAATGTGTGGAGAAACAAGGCTTGATTTCCGCTAATATGATATTTGAACTAAATTTGGGTATGTAATATAGGTCTAGTGGAAGGCTATGGATCAACTATTACATATGGTCTTGTGACCCAAACTAGTGAAAACCTAGTGACATCCTAGTGATGATACTGAGTGTAACTTGATAATCTAAAAATAGAGATTAGGGACATCTACTCTGCATCATTCCTCTTAATACTGATATCTGAGTAATGTAGGTGTGTATCTAAACATATATATATTTGAGTATACTTGTGTGTTTGTATCTCTGTATTTGAGTGAACTTGTATATCTACATGGTTATATCTGAGTAGACACGTGTTTTTGAATATCTATATATCTATGCAACTATTTCTAAGTAGACCTATGTGTTTGAATAGTTGTATCTGAGTATACTATATATTTGTGTAGATCTATGTGTCTAAATAGTTGTATTTGAGTAAATCTATGTACCTATGTGAACTTGTACATCTAAATATATGTATATCTACATAAACTTGTGTGTTTAAATATGTATTTGAGTAGACTATATATCTATGTAGACATGTGTGTCTGAATAGCTGTATCTAAGTATACATGTGTATCTATGTGAACCTATGCATATAAATATCTATATATCTACATAGAACTATGTATCTAAATATCTATATTTGAGTAGGCTTGTATGTCTAAATATATATTTGAGTGAACCTATGTGTATGAATATATGTATATCTAAAGGAATCTATGTGTATTTTCCCCCCTTTTGGCAAGAGAGTTGAGATTGGGGTGAGTGTGTCTAACCAAAAGTGGTAATGATCAGTTCTACTAGTGTTAATTAGTGGGTGTGATGTTGTTTTAAGTTGGAATAGTTTTTTTTATTGTGATAGAGTTGATTGTTGAAATTGGTAATGGAATAATTTTTTTGTCTATATTGAGTTTATTATGTAAATATTGTTTTTGTCTTTTTGTATAGTTAAAAGTGATTAGGATATTGGTTTGACCAATATATGGTGAGGGACATTGATGTTAAGTCCCACATGCAAGAGATGGTTCATAAATCAGAGTTATAGTTCTTAGGATATCATGTTGGCAATAAATTAGTATTAGTTGGTGAAATTGGGGTGCAAGGTAAACCTTAATAAGGTGGCATTTGATAAACATGACTTAAATAGGTAATTTGATTAGTTTTTCAATTCATTTGAAGAATTTGAGGTGAGATTAATTATTTGTCTGAGCTAAATAATATGTTGAGGAGATGAGGAGCCACTTTGACTTGATATGAGGGGGTGGTGGCATGAATATAGGCCGAGAAGGTGGTTATCCTAGTAAAGAACCCATAATGTTTCCTATTATTGTCACTTGTAATGCATTTTTATTAAAAATTTGATAGTTTTAAGGCCTATTTGGAAAAGTGGTGCTTCTATCCTACTATGGTTACTATTATCCAACACTAGTGTCTAGAATATGGCACTACTATCTAACACTACTATCTTGTATGTAAGGCTAATGTCTAGTAGGCCTAATTTGTAATGTTTATTATTGCTACGTTAGGTTCACAAAATGTTTTAACCCTTTAAGACTTAGTCAATGTAAATCCTATGTTTGTTAAAGAGCTAAGTAGACTAAATTAGGGTAATAATATGCAATAATTATAACCACTAATTTTTTATATAATTAACTAATTTTGACTTTTCTAAAAATAGTAATAAATAGTGCAAGTAAAAACTTAACTAGAAAATAATCGAGACAGATTATCTAGAGGCTAAAAACTACGGTAGAATCTTGTTTAAGTGTCAAAAACAAGTTCCCAATGTCAAAATACTCTTGAACAATAATGACCTAATTGGATAGTAGCACCATTATTATAAATGTGGTGTTAGTGTCCCTCTATTGGTGGTAGTGTTTTTTATGTAGGACTATCCTAAGCTTCTAGGTGCACATGTGTTTGTATCTCAAAGGTTTGTTCTTACATGCACAAGTCCTAAAACCCTGTATATTGCCTATTTTGACTAAATTTGTGAACAAACACTAATCCTCCATATGGTTAGGGTATCCAATTGATATAAACTAAAAAATGTGTTTGTTAATGGGGTAAGATGGACATCCTCAACACCCTACTATGATGAGAGTTGCCTATACACCAATGCTCTGAGGAGGGATCAATTTTGATGTAGTTCTCCCCACCTAAGTGCTAATGTAAGTGCAAGTGAAGCTAGTATGATAGTGGCCTTGAGTGCCTTGAATGTGTTTGAGACTAGAAATCAAGGTAATATGAGCTTAGGACCACTATAGATGGTAGTATGTAGAAGTAGGGAAGAAGAGGGATTGATAACCTTAATTATGCACAACTTGTTCCAAGTTTGAGCATGTATTTCGCATTTGATTTCCATCTAGTGGTTAGAGGGATAAAAGTCATATATATTACTATTCTAATGCTTGTACAGGTGCTAAAAAAGGTCTAGGCTGATCTTAGGAGGTTCTATATTTGAAAAGATATCTATTTGTGAAAAAAGATAGGGAAAAGATATTAACACCATAATTGGGACACAATCACCATGTGGCACTAGTGTCCAAGTGGTTGAACACTAGGTACAAAGGGCTAAGATCAATAAATGAGGGTTTAAGACTACTTTAAGGAAGACTAGGGATGCCTATGGCCCACACATACGCTAGATAAGTGTGATAATAGGGTTTAGGATAGCTCTATGGGTAAGCTAGGGATAGGTAGTCTCAAGTAGCACTTTTAACACTCAAATACCACTTTTAGGTGATTACATTTACCACCTTTATTATATAAATGTAGCAAAGTAAAATGACTAGGATAAAGGAAAAAATAAGCGTACATAGACTTATGTAAGAGGTGAAGCCCATGAAGTTGGGTATGAATATGTGAAGCATACTCTAATACGTGTCCTATAAGGGAAACATGCGTAAATCATTCCTTACTTAAGAGATATGAAAAGTAAGACTAAATTGAGTAAAGAATTAAAATTGAGTAAATAGATACAAAAGATGAAAGGAATAAATACAACTCATGAGGTATGTGAACTAATACATAAACTTGGTGATAACCTATGTGTGTGAGTGTATATAGTGACCAATCAATGAATAGCTTGGACTAAGCTGATGGATTGATCAATCCTCATGTGTGGATGGCCTATAAATCAATCTAGTTTTGACTCCATCATTGCCCACCCATGATTGGTGGATCATGACTTATGAATAGCTTAGATTGGACTGATGGTGTGTCTAACCCTCTCATGTAGGTGTATCAAAAAGTCAAGTAGGATATGACTCCATCATTTCGAACCCATGTGTAGGAGATGCATCTAAAACTAAAACTATGTAATGTAACTGGAAATGTCTAATTGGTTATGTCGACTCTGTAGCCACTCAAGTACAATAGGTTGCTCTAAGCCACTTAGGAATGCTAACCACTACAGATGGAATAAGGCATGAAAATGGTGTGCAACCTAAAATATGTTTTTGGATGTATACAATGTAGATAATGGCATGGAATTTGTCATTCCATTTGATCAACTAGTGTGTACATGATCAAATGAAAATAATGTGCTGTGCACTGGCCACCAAATATGATTTTGAGCATATGGATTCTAGACCGAGTTGTAATAGTCTATATTTTGGTATCTAAACTAAATATGAGAATGGTCATGGCACACATTATTCCATCAATCTAAGCAAACTAGTATGAATCTAAGCTAAATTGGTATAAATCTGATCAAAATTGATAAATTTATAACTAAACCTATACAAACCTATACTGTACCTATTATACTTTTTTAGCCAATCTAAGTTTTTCTAAAATTGAGGCTATTAGATGGTAGTTCCATGTCTTGTATAGTAGCACCATTATAATAAATGTGGTGCTAGTGTCTAAATTTGGGCGTTAGTGTCCATTTGGTATGATTTTTGTGCAACTATGTTGATCTCTATATCACTATTTTTCCATAGTGTTTAGTTGAATCTAATTTTTTATAATCTGAGCTGACGTGTTTAAAATTTACTATGAATGCATTATAGGAGCTTGATTTCTATGAAAAACCCATGTGAATGTAAATTATGTAATGTTTAATATTTAATGTACAAAAATTGGAAGAAGGTAATCCCTAGACAAAACTAGGGTTTTTAGCAATATTCAAAGTATGTCGGGTTCACAAAATGTATTAACTTTTTTGGATTTAGTGAGTGTAAAACTTATGTTATTAAAGGGTTGAGTATGAAAATAATTTTCAATGAAAATTAGAAATGACAAATTTAACAAGCCTTTCCCAAAATATCAAGTATAGAGAGAAAGAGAACTTATCTAGAATAAAACAAGTCTTTCTATGGATCATGGATATGAAATAGGCTAGAGAAATAGGAAGACACCTTCCATTTTATGACTATGGTTAAAATATGATGTTGTATATTAGCACCAATATCAGAATAGTAGCTCTATGTGGTGCTAGTGTCTAATTATGGCAGTAATGTCCCTCTTTTAGGAACTATCTAAAACTTTTAGGGAAGTTATGAGAGGTTCTTAGGGTCTTGCAGTTGGTTCTGTGTCATTTAGGGGCTCACCTATGCCATTATTTTAATTGAATCTCTTCCAAAACCCTAATGAGTACCTACACACATGAATCAATAACTGAATCAAATTAAAAATGAAGGAAAAAATTGGGTTGTGGGATGTTACAATCATGTAGAGTAGAATCCCTATTGTCTTGGCCACTGCCGACATTAACTCTAATTCTAGGGTTCTTAAATTGCATGTAGTTATCCATTAGGGAATGCTAATAATCAACTTGTATGGTATGCTAGCATGAATTTATCTTAGGCCCTTCTTTGATCAAGAATACAATGTCTAGATGTGATAGTTGAGTAGTATTTAGAGTATTGAGATGTATTATTGACTGATTTTATGTAATTATGTGCCAAAATAGTAAGTGTTAGATGTAAAGTGCCTTGTTAGGATATTTATATATAATTAACCATGATTTGAATATAATACCATGTTTTTTTTTCCAATAATTTGAAAAAGAGGGATAAAAAACATAAGAGAAGGCTCAAGATAGGTTTAAGACCCAAATGAGGGAAAAAATGATCATCAGACACTAAACCCATAATTAGACACTAGCACCACATGGTGCTAATATCTTGAAAATGGTGCTAGTTTCTTAAGGCCTAAAAACTAAGCTAAGACCAAGCAAGATAGGCTAGGGGTCCCATTTATTAGGAGGAGGTGACTTAGGACCAATAGGGGTGCAACAAATAGGGACAATAAGATAAAAGAAAGATCAAAAGACTTAAAATGACCATGTAAAAAGGACTGTATTCATCACTAAGACCTTCATATGAAATAATAATAAAATACATAGTAATTTTGGTTAATTTAGCAAATTAGGGTGTTTATAAATAGAATAAAGAGACTCAAAATTAAGAATTATAAATTTAGTGGAGCTTTGTGAGATAGGATGTTAATGCATGGCACTAGCTTGTTTTATGGGGGGTAAAAAAAAAAATACTAAGACTTCAAACAATATAATCCTAGATTAAAATTAAATAGAGATTGAGATAAAATTAGATAAAAATTAAGATTAATTAAACAAAACCTAAGTGTTAATTTAAATAAAACCTAATACAAACATTATCCGAGGTAAATAAAATTAATTATTTAATCTAGATGAAGATAAAATTTATATCTATAAATAAAAGATAAAAATTTAAATAAAATAAAATTAAGGTTATATTTTCATGATGATCCAAATATGATTTTTTATCCACAGGTTCAAAATAATTACATGTTGTAGACACCTAAATTTGGTATTAGACACTTTGGCAACTTCAACTTTGTCATACTTTGACACACTTAGACAATACATATACATTTGAATCTTGAGCACACTTTTGCTCTATCCATGTACCTATTTTCAATCAAACTCACACCCTTGTGAAGGCAATTTTAGGCCTTCACAGTCTACTAAAACATGGAAACAATCCTAGGTTGTGGGTGACTTGATCAGTGGATTGAATCTCTAGATTCTAACGACTAACTCCCTTTGGTGTATCAACTAGGATCTTACTCTATGCTACAAGCTGCCTGGGAAAAGGGAAAAAGAAACTTGAAAGAAAATCCTATCTAATGATGGTGATACACCTAAATTTTGATTTTATCCACTCAATCTGAGCTCCTAAAAAACACTGATCTAGACAAGAAAAGGGCTAAACCTTCAACTCCAATTGACCACAAAGCATAAATATTTCATGAAAAGGTTTTATCTATTAATTAAAGCTTAAGGGAAATGATGGAGTAGTCCTAATTTAAGACACTAACAACCCACTTTCTTCCACTGTAACTTCAACCAAAAGACATCAAATATGGAACATGACTTGCATAGTCTAATCAACAAGTAACTAGGTAAGAACCATGACTTGTCAAGGAAGAAAAATTCTATCACATGTGCAAATCACTGACATAAATACATTATACCAGCAGTTGGAAATTGAAAATAGCCCTATTAATATAAAAAAGGTTACAACTCAATCTTTGGTGGAATTTTGGTCTTTCCAAAAGAGGGATACAATTCAAGGCTGAAAAGCCAACTTATATAGAAAATTATACAATAGCCAAGAGGTTGGCATTGAAAATAAAAGAGGAGGTCAACTCTTACATTAACCAAGTCTAATTTCCATTATGCCAAGATAACAAAACCTTCTAAAAATATATTCTTGTCTTTTGTCTTGCATGAAAAACCCTTTGGCATCTGAAAAGAATGGTGAGCTCAAGTTTGAGTCAAAACCTTCATCATGCATGATGCTACACCAATCTCCAAATCTAAACTATTGAAAACATTGAAAATAATTTCCTTTTCATGAAATCAATGCCAAAATTGAAATTAGAACTCCACTTGAATTGTTGGAAATGTTGAAAGCTTGAACTTGAAGCTAAGTTTGATCATTTCATGTAAGAGATGACTGGGAGACAAGCATGGCTTTAACAAATAGTCAATTAAAACTTTGACCAATCAACTATAAATAACCTTCCACCATCAAACTCTTTGAGCCTTTCATGCATTTGAGTCTCTATTTTAGGATTGAAAGAGTCATGCCTAAAGGCAACTGCATGTATTTGAATGATTTGAATATTTCATTTATTATTTGGCATTCTCTTTGCTACAATATTGGACTGTAGATCTTCATATAGATGGTAAAAATAATACTTTATTAGATTTTTGCATGTTCATGCTTGTCATGGATGTGTCTAATGTTTTCTTAGGTCACCCTGCATGTATTTCTTGTAGAGTTTCTATTTGGCTTCTTTTTTATAGAATTGACTTCTTTTGGACTAATTGTCTGTGGCTTTTATGCTTCGAACCATTCCTTCTGTGGCTTTTCCTCGAACAAATTTTCCATGACTTACACTTTTAGACCTTTCTTTGGTATGTATTCCTTATTTATTTCCTTCTTGATTGGTCCATTTCCTTCAAACAAAAAGTCTGAAGGAATTATATCCTCGAGCTTTTGTTTACAGTTCTTTCCCTTCAAGCATTTATCTTTAGATAAATTGCCTATGATTATTCTCTTTATTCATTTCCTTCTTCAGAATTTTCCCTTCTGAAAGAATTCCTTTGGATAATTTATCCAAAATAATTCTTTTAGACTATTGTCTTTTTCTATTCCTTTTAGAATTTTTGATTTCCCACGGATAATTCCTTCGAACAATTCCTACGAACAAATTGTTCAAAGGAAATTGCCCTTCAAAATTCTTGTAAATAACCTTAAACAATTTTGACAACAACCCTTCAGCCTTCTTAAATGTTCCTTTCAAAAAAATTGACAAGCCCTTCAGATTTCATCAAAATTTTTGTAATTGCCCTTCGACAATTTTGACAATGGCCCCTCAACTTTTTTGTTCAACTCATTCCTTAATAATTTATCTAAAGGAATGTCCCTTCAAATTTTCCCAAATGTCCCTTCAGGTTTTCTCAAAATGAAACTCTCAGCCTTTTTGCAAGTCTCCTCTCGAAACTTTTAGAAATGACTTTTTTTGACGGGTAGATAGCCTTCAACTTTTCAAAATGGTCCTTTTGAAAGTTTTATAATGGTTCACTTGCCTTGATTGTTGAGATAAAAATCCCTTCGGCCTTATGGAAAAGGACCTTCATAAATATTGAAAAAGTCTTTTCAAGATTTTTGAAAAAGATCCTGTTCTTTGAAAAATACCCTTCGGGCTTTATTAAAAGAACCCTTCAGCATTTGAAAGCTTCCCCTCAGGACTTTGAAGAGCCATTCAAAAAACTGCAAGTGTCCTTTGGAAAAAATGTCAAGGTCCTTAGAACTCTTGCAAAGGGCTTTGTAAAAAATGTAGAGTACCTTTGGAAATTTTGAAAAGGACGTCAGGATTTTGTAAAATGAACTTATCTAAAAGTTGAAATGGCCTTCTAGTTTTTGTAAAATGACTTTACCCTTTTGAGAAGAATCCTTCGTCTTATAAAACCCAAAGTCCTCTTTAAAATTTGATCCTTTCAATTGTTGTAATCAACATATGGGTGATGATTTTTTGACCTATGGGGTCAAAAATTGTCAACATTCTAGTGACTCCACTAGGAAGCATGCCTACTATGATTAAGAACCAGACCATATACGTGACATCTAAACTCATAAAATACTGGCAAATCTGGTCCATGACTACAAACTCTCTTTTGGCATGAGAGAACCTTCATCCTCCAAAACATAAGGAAAATACACAAAGCAAGAAAACCTAACTAAGCAAAGCAAATGTGTAAACAAGAACTTATTTGGGACAAAATAGAAATAAACTAATGTGCTTAAATAACACTTAGAGGAAAACAAACAAACTAACTATGTGCAAGGAGCTTTATTTTTCAATAGTAATGTTTCAGATGTATCTCATTGACTAGGATTGGAAGCTCGTCACCATCCATCTTTGCAAGTTGGAAGGAATTGTAGGATTTGAATCTAGAGATTATGTATGGGCCACTCCAAAGGGAATCTAAATTTGTGTGCCTTCCTTGTTTAGCTTGTTCCTCATCCCACTTGAGGACCAAATCTCCTTCTTTGAAACTTAGTGAAGAAGCTCTTTTGTCAAAATCTCTCTTCACTTGTGCTTGATAAATTTCTATGGCTAACATGGACTGATTTCTTGTCTCTTCCAACTCTATAAGCTTAGCATACCTAATCTCCATAGCCTCATTATCCAACAATTCAAGTTGATGCATTAATTCTAAAGTAGAAAATTTAAGAGAAATGGGTAACCTTGATTCCTTACCATATACCAACTTGTATGGAGAGTTGGCTATTGATATTTTATAGGTGATCCTATCAGCCCACAAAGCTAACTACAACTTTAGATGTCATGATCTCTAATTGTCTTCAATAGTCCTTTTTATGATCCTTAATAGGTTCTTATTGATAGATTCAGCAAGGCCATTACCTTATGGATAATAGTTCGATAAAGTGCTGAGATAAATTCCATGTTGGATAGCCCATTGATTGATCTTAGTTCCCACAAAAACCATTGCATTATCAAAAATAATATTTGAAGGAAACCCAAATCTAGTAAGCAAACCTTCATAGAAATATAGAACATTGATTTCATTCACTTATTTCAATGCCACTGCTTCTATCCAACATGTGAAGTAATATGTAGTAGTTAGAATCCGTTTATGTCCTAAACTTGAAGAAGGATTTATTAGGTTGTGGAGCTAAAAGCTTCACCAAGATGTGAACAGGAGAGTTGCAAAAGTTACGAAGGTTACGAGGAGTTGCAGAATGAGTTACAGGGCAACCGATGTTGGTATGATCAACCGACGTCAGTCATGGTGTAGTGCAAAAGCAAGTGACGTCAGTTACAAGTCAGCTGACATCGGTCAGGAAGGTGCCGATGTCGGTAACCTGTGTGTGCATGCAGTTTGCATGCGGGTTCTAGACAGGTCTATTTTTGGACCGGCAGTTTGCATGTAAAGACTTATTTTAGTCTTAGAGTTGCGAGTCTAATTATTGTAATTAAGATAGTCTAATTATTGTATGCATGAGATCTATATAATAAACTCAGGGGCTGTATTGTAAAAGTGTGCTAGAGAGTAAGAGAGCAGAAATAAGCTCCTTCAGAGAGAAGAGAGCAATGGTGTGTTCCTCCTAGTTCCACATCAGTGCCAAGCATGGGTACTGGTTGAAGAATCATAAGGACTTGGTGAGGCAAGGACAAGGGTTATTTAGGGTGTAGAGACATCTACAAGGTGAGTAAGGTCTGGTGATTTACAGGTGGCAGTAGAGAGCAGGTGATCTACTTGGAGTACGGATGTGTACTTGGTGTACTGGCAGCATTGTTACTGACCAGTTGGAGGTGAACAACAACTCAGTATTTTAGTTGGTTGTTGGGAATGTTTTTGAGTGAGAGAGGAAAGTGTTGGAGGAGAATTACTGTACACTTGAGGTGTGGGAAGCTTTTGAGAGGTGTGGAGAAGAAGTAGCATCTTCTTTATTATATTTCCTTTTGTATAAGTATTAATACAATTGGGTATTGACTCTCATATTCTATGTTGTTTCATATTTCTAGTTACTTGTACTTCTAGTTAAATTCCATGTTTAGTTATACAAGGTAATCATATATGTGCTCTTATTGAGGAGCAAGATCTTGACAAGTGGAATCAGAGTTGTTTGTTGCTCCTGATTTCCCAACAAGTGGTATCAGAGCCTGGTTATAGGTTCTTTAGCTTGATACCAACAAGTGGTATCAAAAATTTTGGTTGGGGTTTAATAACAGGTTGTTTCAGATTTGGTTAGTGTGTGTTGATTATAGGTTACTCACAGGGGTTTTTGATTGAGTGGGAGTACAACAATGGCAGAAGAAAGTAAGCTATGAATGGAGAAATTGAATAACACGAATGGTCTGATTGATGGAAAGAAAGAGCAGGGAAAGAAAGATTGTTGGTTGGTAGGAGATCAACATGAAGAGATTAAAGAAGCAGATGTTGCAGGTGGCATTGCACATGATGCTCTGGTATGCTCTTTGGATAAATTAGAATCTTTGTTTATAGATTTTGTTGCCTCTTTCCATGCAGCCTAAAATAGAGTATCTTTTCATGAGTATGTCCAGGGAGACTTTGGAGAGATTTATTTAGGGGTTGGTGAGCCTTGTCAGATTATTGACGAAGGGGGAGTGAAGCTGAAATTGCAGACAAGAAACACACATGTGTTGAAGAAGGTCATGCATGTTCCAGTCTTGGAGATGAGTCTAATTTCTTCAAGAAATTTGGGTGATGAGAGATGCACAGTAACTCTCACAGGGGATGCACTTGAATTAGACGGTGGTAAGAAAGTAGGTATCCTTTATCTATCTACTTATATTACTGATTCACCTTCTATTGTAGAGATGTGGCTTTGTAGGCTTGGTCACATATGTAAGAAGGGATTGCATGTTCTTAAGCGGAAGATAGATGTTTTTGACAAACTTAAAAACTGGAAAGCCTTAGTTTTCAAGGAGAAGATGATAGACAAAGATCAGTGTGAGGGGCTGAAGAATTTTGAGCAGAGCAAGGTTGACTTGGAAAAAGTTTTGATCCAAAAGGAGCTCGTGGGTAAAAGTCATGGCTCACTAGTGAAACACAAAGATTGACGTCGGTTAGAAAACTGGCGTCAGCGTCAGCGTCCAGATAGGGACTGACTTCGGCTATGTGTAGACTGATGTCAGTGAATCAAGATAGATAACAACCAGTGTTAGCCAGGGGGAACTAACGTTGGCAAGGAGGTAGTCGCATGGAACCGACGTCGGTCGGGTGCAGACTGAGATGTGATCGACATCGATCACTGAGACAGATTTTAGGCAGACAACAAGCTGTCAAGAAGTCTCAAATGCCCATATGGAGGACTGAAAGGGTAAGCCTCAAATTCATAATTTCCCTTCTTTACACTACTTTTTGCTCACTAATGGTCAAGAATCAAGAAGTTATTAAAGAAGCAGAGCAGGTAGATCTAGGAAACAGTGGGAGCTTGGCATGGATGAGGAATTTGATTCCTTGGAGAAGAACCAAATGGGAGTTTTTGGTGGAGTTGCTAGCTGGAAGAGAACACTAAGAGATGAATTTATTTTGAAGGATAAAGAAGAGCGGGAATGGATAGGTGAGACGGAAGGCTAGGGTACATGGTTTTGAGGAAGTTGTAGGATAGTGGTACAGGTTTGACAAGTGTATGACTAAGCATGGCTTTAGTCAAGGTCAATGTAATCATTGTGTTTTTCTTTACCAAGTTAGATGATGATTGCAACATTATCTTGTTACTGTATGTGGTGTGGTTGCTTGTTGTAGGGTTACACATGTAGGGAGTTTCTGAGCTAAAGGTAAAGTTAGTTCAGAGGTATGTTACAAAGAATTTGGGAGCAACAAAATTCTTTGGCATAAGAGACATGAAAGATCACAGGTTGGTTTTGTCTCACGTGGGAGTTGATGTGAAGAAGGTGTTGGTGAGATTTAAGGTGCAGGATGCAAAATCAGTAAGCACACTAAAAGCTGGACAGTTCAAGCTGAGCTTGAACAAGTGTTCAAAATCACATGAGGTCTAGTGTAGACCTGAGTTTTCCCAAGCAGTGGGAGTTGTCAAAAAGTTTGGAGCAAATTCAGGGAAGAAGTACTAAAGTGCAATTTTATGGATTCTCAGGTAACTGAGAGGGATCAGCAGTAGGGTTTCTTGTTATGCAGGGTCAAGGTCTTCACTACATGGAGTTATAGGTTCAGATGTGGTAGGTTACTTGGATGACAGGAGGTACATCACAGGGTTTGCTATGGTGGTTGGTCTTCAGGATTGAACTTGAAGAGGGATACAAGCTAGGAATGAATTAAACAGTGTACAGGTACAGGTGCAGCTATTTATCTCCAAGTGAGAGATTGTTAGGTTATGGAGCTAAAAGCTTCACCAAGATGCAAACATGAGAGTTGTAAAAGTTACGAAGGTTACGGGGAGTTGCAGAACGAGTTGCAGGGCAACTGACATTGATCTAATCAACCGACGTTGGTCATGGTGCAGTGCAAAAGAAATCGATGTCAGTTACAAGTCGGCTGACATTGGTCAGGAAGGTGCCGACATTGGCAACCTGTGTGTGCATGTAGTTTACATTTGGGTTCTGGATAGGTCTATTTTTGGATAGGCAGTTTGCATGTAAAAACTTATTTTAGTCTTAGAGTTACGAGTCTAATTATTGTAATTAAGATAGTCTAATTATTATATGCATGAGATCTATATAATAGACTCATGGGCTATATTGTAAAAGTGTGCTAGAGAGTACGAGAGCAAAAATAAGCTCCTTCAGAGAGAAGAGAGCAATGGTGTGTTCCTCCTAGTTCCACATCAGTGCCAAGCATGGGTACTGGTTGAAGAATCATAAGGACTTGGTGAGGCAAGGACAAGGGTTCTTTAGGGTGTAGAGACATCTACAAGGTGAGTAAGGTCTGGTGATTTGTAGGTGGCAACAGAGAGTAGGTGATCTACTTGGAGTATGGATGTGTACTTGGTGTACTGGCATCATTGTTATTGACCAGTTGGAGGTGAACAACAACTCAGTATTTGAGTTGGTTGTTGGGACCATTTTTGAGTGAGGGAGGAAAGTGTTGGAGGAGAATTACTGTACACTTGAGGTGTGGGAAGCTTTTGAGAGGTGTGGAGAAGAAGTGGCATCTTCTTTATTGTATTTCCTTCTGTATAAGTATTAATACAATTGAGTATTGAATCACATATTATGTGTTGTTTCATATTTCTAGTTACTTGTACTTCTGGTTAAATTCTGTGTTTAGTTGCTTATACAAGGTAATCATATATGTGCTCTTATTGAGGAGCAAGATCCTGACAAGTGGAATCAGAGTTGTTCGTTGCTCCTGATTTCCCAATAGGATTTATGAGGCCAATAAAGTCCAATCCTCATTAGATAAAGGGATGATCCACCACAATTGGTTGAAGAGGTAAGGCTACAAGTTTCACTTTTATTACAAACATAGCGCACTGTTTGCACTTTCTAACCCATGCATGGCAATCACCAAATATAGTAGGTCAATAGTACCCACTTCTCATGATCTTAAGTGCTATAGTTCTTGTGGAAAAGTGTCCTCTACCATGTCTATCATATAAATATTTAAGCAATCTCTAAGTTTGGCTTGGCTCTATACATGTTAGCAACATGCCACCGATATCTTTCTTGAACAAAACACCATTAGTATGAAAAAATGGAATTGACTGCAACCTAAAATGTCTTCTTTTTGAAGCACTTAGATGAGAGGGATAAATACCATCTTGGAGATAGCTTACCAAGTCATGAAACCAGCTAGAAAGTGAGGGATGACCAACTATAACCTCTTCATCATTTGACACTAAAATAGTCTCATTAGTCTCTTGCAAGTCTTGAGATAGATACTCACAAAGTCCTTTGCCTCTAACCAGCTTTGTCACCTTAATTTTTACATAATACTCCATTACCTTGGTTATCCAACCAACTCTCTTCTCATTTATATCTTTGTTTAAAAGGAACTCCTTGATGTTTGGAATAGAAACCATTAGGTTTATCTTATTGTTAGACAATAAATATCTAAACTTTTAAAGGGATCTTATAACTAAAAGTACATGTTTCTCAACAAAAGTGTACCTTGTTTCATACTCTTCCAAGCCTTGACTGAAGAAAGCTATTGGTTGATCTATAGACTCATGATTTTATTGCATTAGAATGTTGTAAATTTAGTCCATATTAGCATGTATACAAAATGAAATCCTCTGTGAAATCTAGATTTATAAGTGTAGGAGCACTAGATATGACCTTCTTAATATATTTAAAACCTTTTAATCCTTCTTTGGACCATTTTAAGCTTTGATTTTTCTTTAGCATGACTGTAAGTGGCTTAGCTAAAATTTGAAATACACCTCCTTATGAAGTTGATCTTCCCAAAGAAGCTTTACATAGCCTTTTTGTGCTTAGTCAAAGAGAGTGTAAGAATAGATTCTATCCTTTCAAAATCTATGCTTAAACCATGTTTTGAAACAACATGTCCAAGAAGCTTACCTTCATAAACTGAGAAGACACACTTTTTGGGATTTAGAGATACTCCAAATTGCCTACACCTTTAAAATTCTTACTTGAGATGAACCATGTGATCACTTGAATTATTTTAAAAACTATTATATCATCTAAATAAATAAGTACAAACTCATTAAGAAGGCCTTGGAATGCCAAGTCCATGACTCTTTGAAAGGTTACTCTGGCATTAGATAAACTGAATGGCATCTTTCTGTATGCAAATGTCCCCCACTTAGTTATATAGGCTATCTTAAAATAGTCCTCTTCTTTGACCAGAATCTAATTGTAGCCAGTATATCCATCCAACAAAGAAAACCTCTCTAAACCTATAACTAGTTGTAAAATTTGTTCCATTGATAGTAATGGATAGTGATATTTAAGTGAATACCTATTCAAATCATGAAAGTTAATGCACAATTGAATCTCACCATTCTTATTTTGTACCAGAACAAGGTTTTCCACCTAAGTTGAGTGCTTGATTGGAAATATAATAGCTAACTCTATGAGCTTATGAATCTTATCTCTCATTAAAGGCTCAAGCTTAGGATTGGTGGGCCTTTGTCTTTGTCTTATTGGTTTAGTTTTAACCTCTAACTCAATGGTGTGTTGAGCTAAACTTGGATCAAATCCCTTGAGATCACTATACTGCCATGCAAATATATCAACAAAACTTGTGCATAACTCAATGAAAGATTATTTTTGTGAAGGAGTGCATACCTTACCTAACTTTAAAATCTTACTAGCTACAATCTCTACATTGGTATAGTGCTCTTCTTTATTTGACAATAATGAATTCTCCCTCCTTAACTCATCATTACCACTAAAAATATTCTCAAGTGTGATCAATCCCTTGGGCAACTTATTTGTTTTTAGTTTTAAAATTTGATCACCATACTACTGCAAGTGATTTTATTGGTTTCTTAAAGAAAACTCAACCTCCTCTTGCAAGAATCTCATGATTTGATTGTCATCTTCAAAAACCTACCAATTCTCATGAATATATGGAATAGAAGGCCTTATAACCACCTTTATATGTGACTAATTTTTTTCATTTTTTACATCATTTAGGATACTAAGTTATGCCCCAATAATAACCAACCTATCAACATGTTTATTTTCACCTATTGGTATTGCCTAAATGTTAAAAGCTTGAAAATATTCAAGTAAATCCCATATTATTTGCCTGTAAGATCTAAGAATTTTTTTTTTATACATATTTGAAACCTATTACTTGGTGGACTACAAGATCACTATCACCAAACACTTGCAAAGAATTGACTTTCATCTTCCTAGCCCACTGCAAACTATGAACTAGTGCTTCGTACTCAACAACATTGTTTGAAAAAACAAACTAAAACTTAATAGAAGAGAAATACATTTGATTTTTTGGATAAACCAACATCATTCCATCCCCAGTACCATATTTATTCCTTGATCCATCAAATTACAATTACCACAAACCTTCACTAGATTCATCATCCTTAACCATGGATGGAATTGGGGCATCATTCTCATAAAGGCAATATACATCAAGTCCTTAAATAAAATTATAAGGATCATGATCATGTAAATTAGAATCCCACTCATCAAGAAACAAATTTGGAATTCCATCCAAATGTGATCTATTTTCTACTTCACTAGATTCTAGCACATCATTTGAAATGATACAATTAATGTTCATAACACTTGGCATATATGTCTCCATATGGAAACATGCAATAGGTTTAGAATGAATTGTTAACTTGGTACCACACCTAGTTATGAACATCAAATAAGTCCAATCAGCTGATAAATATCCCCTAATATTTTAGGTGAATTCCCTTGAAAGGCACATAGTAAAGTAAGGAGACAAGTCTACCACAACAACATCCTATTGAATAATAACATTGGGACAAACATGTAACATAAAATTTAGATCTTTGATTATGCCTACCATTTTTATTGGTGACCCATACAATTTCAATACCTATTTAGTATTTGGCTCATAAATAAGGCTGAGCTTATCTACAATCTATTTAGGCATGACTGTACTACTAGCTCCACTATCCACCATACAATTATGAACCAAAGTATCACCTACTATCAAAGAAAGGTAAAAATGAGGAGTTTTCTTTTATTTTACCTTAGTTTTTTCCTCATTTTCCTTCTTATTTACTTGATTTACCTATTTCTTAATTGGTTGATCCGAATTAGTCAAGACAACACCTTCTTTCTCAACTAGTTTTGAAGATAATTCGAGAGCTAAAAGCTTCCGAATGAGCTTATCCTTTTGTCTTGAAATGGAAAGAGAATCCCACATACTAATTCTAATATTAGATTTCTTCAGTTGATCCATTATACTGAAATGAGATCCACTAACTTGTGGTTTCACTTTCTGAAGCACTAACTACTCATGAACTAGAGGTATTCACTAAACTTTACTAACCTCTATATTTTGATTTTTATGAGTTATAGGGGCAGAAAGTTGCTCTTTTATACTCCTAGAAATAACATGAGGAGTAATCAAATCATTTGTCACCTCTTGTATTTCACCAATGGATCTTCTTTTAGCTCTAGTTACAACTGCAACTTGACCACTTGAATTGTTAGTTTCAACACCCTAAGTAAAAGTAACATGATCATCCACTTGTCAATTTACATTAATGGTATCAAGCTGCCCTTGAACTTATTGAGTCTCTCCTTGCGATGCCAAACCTATATCTTGGTAATGGCCTCTTTGAAAATAAAACTCTACTTGTGTAATTTATGGCATAGTGATGTGTTGTGATACCAAGGCTTGGTTTTGAGCATCACTAAGATTTGAGGACTACCAACCTGAATCCTACATCATGTTGTTTTGAGGTGGGGTGTGAATAATGGCCTTTGAAGTGGAAGGAGCATTAGGATCAAGGGCAACATATGGCTTAGATGGAGTTATGGCTCCTTGTGTTTAGTAAGGTGGTCTATTCTCTCTGAAACCTTGATAAGGAGGCCTTTTATCTTTAAATCGCTAATAGGTTATTTGATTTTGTTGTTGATAAGGCCTATTAAAATTATATTTCTATCTCTTGATTTGGTCTATTTCATTCCCAAAATATTGTAACAAGCTTTTCAACTCTCCTATCTCACTAGCTTGACTAGTAGGGGATGAAATTTAAGCTTGAGGTGCTAGAATAGGAGCAAAGGATGGGATTTGAGGAACTTGAGGGGCTGGTATAGAACGTATTTCTTGAAATATAGGAATTGGAGGTATTGGAGAAAGCTTACCAACTTGTATCAAATTATTCTCTACCTTAATTGTAACCTAATAAGCATCTAGCAAAGTAGTTCCACCCATTGACTGTATCATCACACTAATGTCAGAGTTAACAGATAGTAAATGAATGCATATTAAAGGGATGGCCTTATCGACCTAGATATTTTGGTCCATGCCTTTTGAAATCTAAGGTTAAAATCAGACATGAACTCATGAGGAGCTCTATTTATGGCAATCAATTGTTCCACCAAAGAGAGATGATCAAATTTGTTCTCAAATTGCTTGACTAAGGTTTCACCCAATTCTTCCCAAGTAGAAATGGAGTTTAATGGAAGATTTCCAAACCATTACATTACTTTTCATTTGAAGGAAGTATCAAGCAATCTGATAGCAACATTATTTTCAACAACATTATGGACTGAACAAAGATTAGCCACATCTTGGATATGCTCACTAGGGGTTATTTGATTTTCTCCTGAGAAGAATGGGATAATCTTGAGGGTAGACACTAGAATGTCATCAAATTGGGATAAATTTAGTGGAATACCTCTATTGAATGGAGCAAACACCTGGTTTCTAATGGCCATTTAGATAGTGGGGTTTGTAGTGGTTAAAATAGTAGGATAAATAAGAGGCAAATATTGTTTTTGAGGATATGGTTTTGCCCTCTTAAATCTTGATCTATTATAAGATATAAATTCAAAAGGAATACCTTTACTTATTGACCTTGTGTTAGCCTTTGGCATGAAAGAAATGCCTAAATGATGCTATAAGCTCTGAAACTTGAAGAATCTTTAGCTTGTGATGAAGATAGATATTCTCTTCTACTACAAATGCTTCTCCTCAGCTCCAAACTTTCTTCAGATATGCAAAGATTTCTTTATGATCCCACCAAGTGTGCCAAAAACTATTTTCAATTAGAATCACACCCTTGTGAAGGTAGTTTTAGGTCTTCACAATCTAGTAAAACATGGAAACAATTTTAGGTTATGGGTGACCTAATCAGTGGATTGAATCTCTAGATTCTAAGGGCTAGCTCCCTTTGGTGTATCCATTAGGATCTTACTCTATGTTATAAGATACCCGGGATAAGGGAAAAATAAACTTGAAAGAAAATCCTATCTAATGATGGTGATACATCTAAATTTTTATTTGATTCACTCAATATGATCTCCTAAAAAACATTGATCTAGACAAGAAAAGGGCTAAACCTTCAAGTCCAATTGACCACTATGCATAAGTATTTCATGAAAAGGTTTTATCTGTTAATTAAAGCTTGAGGGAAATGATGGAATAGGCTTGATTTAAGGCACTAACAACCCACTTGATTTCACTATAACTTCAACCAAAAGGCATCAAACACAGAACATGGCCTACATAATCTAATTAGCTAGTAACTAGGTAGAATCAATACTTGTCAAGGAAGAAAAATGATATCGTATGTGCAAATCACTGACATAAATACACTATACCAACAACTAAAAATTTAAAATAGTCCTTCTATTAATCTAAAAAAGGTTACAACTCAATCTTTGGTAGAATTTTGGTCTTGCCAAAAGAGGGATACAATTCAAGACTAAAAAGCCAATTTATATAGAAAAGTATACAACAACGAAGAGGTTGGCACTGAAAATAGAAGAGGAGGTCAACTCTTACATTAACCAAGTCCAATTCTATTATGTCAAGATAACAAAGCCTTCTAAAAATATCTTCTTTTCTTTTGTCTTGCATGAAAAACAATTTGGCATTTGAAAAGAATGGTGAGCTCAAATTTGAGTCAAAACCTTCATCATGCATGATACTACACCAATATCCAAATTTGAACTGCTAGAAACATTGAAAACAATTTCCTTTGCATGAATTTAATGCCAAAACTAAAATTAGAACTCCACTTGAACTACTACAAACATTAAAATCTTGAACTTGAAGCTGAGTTAGATAATTACATGCAAGATATGACTAGGAGACAAGCATGGCTTCAACAAATAGTCAACTAAAACTTTGACTAATCAACTATAAATTTCCTTCCACCATCAAAATCCTCAAGCCTTTCATGCATTTGAGTCTCTATTTTAGAACTGAAAGAGTCATGCCTGAAGGCAACTGTATGTCTTTGAATTATTTGATTATTTCATTTATTATTTGGCATTCTCTTTACTATAGTCTCAGACTGTAGATCTTCCTATAGATGGAAAAAAAAAATTTATTAGATTTTTCCATGTTCATACTTGTCTTGGATGTGTCTAATAGTTTCTTAGGTTACCCTACATGTATTTCTTGTAAAGTTTCTATTTGGGTTGTTTTAAATGGAATTAACTTCTTTCAGACTAATTATCCATGGATTTTCTCCTTTGAACCATTCCTTATGTGGATTTTCCTCTGACAAATTTTCCAGGGCTTACTCTTTTAGCCCTTTTTTCGACATGTATTCCTTGTTTATTTCCTTCTTGATTGGTCCATTTCCTTTAGATAAAAAGTTTGAAGGAATTATATCATCAGGCTTTTATTTGTGTCTCTTTTCCTTCAGGCCTTTGTCTTTAGACAAATGTCCCACAGTTATTCTCTTTATTCATTTCCTTCTTCAAATTTTCCCTTTCGAAAGAATTACTTCAAACAATTTGTTTGAAAGAATTCTTTTAAACTATTGTCTCTATCTATTCCTTTCAAAAATTTTGATTTTCCATGGACAATTCCTTCAAAAAATTCCTATGGATAAATTGTCCGAAGGAAATTACCCTTCAAAATTCTTGTAAATACCCTTCAACAATTTTGACAATGGCTTTTTGAATTTCTTAAATGTGCCTTTCAGAAAAATTGACAAGCCCTTCAAATTTTGTCAAAACTTTTGTAATTGCCCTTCGATAATTTTGACAATAAACCCTTGAATTTTTTATCTGACACATTCCTTTAGATAATTTATTTGAAGGAATGTCCCTTCAGACTTTTCCCAAATGTCCCTTCATGTTTTATCAAAATGAACCTCTCAACCTTTTTACAAGTGTCCTCTCATGACTTTTGGAAATGACTTTTTCTGAAGGGCAGATACCCTTCAACTTTTTTGAAATGGTCCTTTTAGAAGTTTTGTAATAGTTCACTTGCCCTACTTGCTGAGACAGAAATCCCTTTGGCCTTATGGAAAAGGATCTTCATAAATATTGAAAAATTCCTTTCGAGATTCTTGAAAAAGACCCTTTTCTTTGAAAAATGCCATTTTGGCTTTATGAAAAGAACCCTTCGACATTCAAAAAATACCCCTTGAGACTTTGAAGAGCCTTTTAGAAAACTATAAGTGTCCTTTGGAAAAAATGTCAAGGTCCTCAGAACTCTTGCAAAGGGCTTCAAAAAAAATTTAGATTACCTTTGGAACTTTTGAAAAGGATGTTAGGATTTTGTGAAATGAACTTCCTCAAAATTTGAAATGGCCTTCAAGTTTTTGTAAAATGACTTTACCCTTTTGAGAAGAACCCTTCTTCTTGTAAAACCTGAAGTCCTCTCTAAAATTTTCTCCTTTCAACTATTCTGATCAAAATATGGGTGACCATTTTTTGACTTATGGGGTCAAAAATTGCGAACAATACCCATATATTATCTTATCCAAATCTGATCACAAAATATAAATTTTCATGATAAGGTTAGTCTATATAATAACATCTTGTAATCCTAGACAAACCTTCTCAATATCTCTGATCACTTATTTAAACTTCTAGGACACTACTGGAAATGCCTAGATAATAATAATTTCCACATGGGTCTACCTCTACCGATAGATACAGATAGACTCAACAAATATTTTTCAAATTTTGAAGTCACCATTAGATCAACTTAAACACATTTTAGGGGTTGGTCATAATAGGAAATAGTGAAGGGTTTTTTATAAATAAAATTGATTCATAAGGTTATGCATACTCAAAAAATACTTGGGCACACCTTGAAAATCACTTGGAAACTTTAAAAATCAATTAACACTCTCTTAAGACATTATAAAAAATACATAAATATATAAAAACCCTCAAAGGATCAACCCTATAATATTACATATATATAAATCTAAATACACACACATAAACCATTTTACAGCATATATACATGCGTCTTATGAGTTACAGACTCTCATAGTGCACATGGACATTGCTAATAATTATTATATAGTGATGACTAATATAGGGATCAAACTATACTGGTAGTGTCTAGAGAAGCCTTCGACATTATTTTTAGGTTTGATTAGTTGATGAATCATTTACATAGTATTTTTATGAAAAAATAAACCTTTTGTGAGTAACGAATAATAAGAATCAACTAAATACATGACTCCCATCTATATTTGTCAATCCTAAATTAGAATAGTACAATATCTAGTTATCCATTTCAATTCAAATTAATACATTTATTTCCAAATTCTATATAATTTTATTAGTGTATAGTTTCATGTTATTTTATATCTCATATCCAAATCAGTAAATTTTTTTGGTGAAACTGATGATATGAATAGGCCATATTACCTTATTAATTGCTTGTAGGCCAAAGGTTGTGGATACATTACTATTTGTGATGCCAATTATGGCATAATTTTAGGTTACACTTGGATAGGATTAGTTAGAATAATTATAAGCCATCATTAATGATATAAATAAATGTCGTACATTCAAGTTTGACAGTAATAAAATAAGAAACCAAAAAGATAAAAAGGATGAACCAAAAAAAATCAAACATTGAAGAATAAGTAGAGTTGCATCATTTAATAACATGACATTAGAACCTACATGTGATTTTGATAGAAATACAATCTTGTGCATATACATCTGTATAGGATATAGGAAATCATGACAAACATAACTAAGTATGATGAATCTAGTGATGATAACATATGGGCTTTTGATATGAATCTATATCCATAGATAAGTACTCTATTAAGAGATCAAAAGTCTACACTTAGGCATCATTTTAATGCAATCATATGTTAGTTAGGACATAGTCAAATCAAATATTCAAAAAAATAATAATCAAATATACAAAAAAAAAATAGTTAAAATACAAAACCAAGACCTATACATGACATGTTATACTGCTCCACATAGTTTTCTAATTATTATTATTATTCATCATATACATGGTGAGTTACATATTTATTTTCTATGCGCATGCTTTCATAATATACATGACTTGGAATTAGGAAATTTAGATTACATATGATACATGGACATACATATGCATGAAATTTATAACACCCATGGGCATGCCCATACTTGGGTCATATTCACATTTTTCAAGTTATATCTTTCCATATTGGTCAATTCATCATATTAGATTGTTGTACATGATATGCTCTTGTTAATAATTTATAGAGTGATATTTATTATGGATATTGTGATTTGTTATACTATATGATGATAATCACTAAATATGTGGACTAAGATTACTTTCTCTATGTATGATTGATATTGATGATTGTGAGTTTTTTTTATAATTGATGTGTGCTATACTAAGTTTTTTTTTGGTACATTGACTATGTTTTGACCTTGGCATTTATGTCAAAGGATATTTCAATCCATGTCATGTCTAATTCATGTCATCTCTTATATGTTTGTGTGATTATTTATCATGATATTATGTGCATGTGAATGGTTACACATATATTATATTAAACAACTTGACTATTACCATGAAATTGGTGCCATGATTTCTATTTTACTCAACACACCCCATTCCTTTTTTTTGAATAGGGACCCAATATAGTTTGAAAATCCTAGTTCTATTTTTAAAATATTTTTCATTAAAATTTATATCCACACCTAGCTAAGCTCAAAATTTTCAAAAAGTCTTTATTGTACATAAAGATGATTTTTGTTATGTGTTGATCCTATATAAATACAATTGGCAGTCCCTTATTTTCTAGGTTTTCAATGTATGATTTATTTAGACTAAAATGTTAATGGTCTTTAGGAGTTTTTCATATATACAAGTTTTTTGAATATGTGATTGAAATATAGAACTAAAATCCTAAGTCTGGACTTCATGTATTTTGGTACTTCAAAACTTTTCTTCGTTGAAAACTTTGTCTTCACAAATTTTGTTTACAATATTTGGTTGTCAAAAGTTTTATTTTTAGAACTTTTATTCATTTCAAAATTTATCACATACTTTGGCATCTCTAAAATTTTGAGTCTTCACAAGTATCTGTTTGTGTACCTTTTACCTTCGCGTATTTTACACTTTAGAAACTTTGTTCAAAAAATTTGGCTTCATAGGATGTTTTCAGAACTCCTAGTTTTCACAAGTCACATACTTTGATAGTTTTATTCTTCACATTTTTTTGGGTCTTCACAAGAAATGTTCTTCAGAACCTATGTTCGTTAGAATTTTTAGCTTTCACAAGTTTTATAATTCATCTATTTTAACATTTCAAATTTTTTGTAAAATGAGATTTTTGGGTCTTTAGAACTTTTATTCACAAAGTGTGTTCGGTATTTTTGTTCACAAGTTGTGTTCTTTGCAACCTTTGTCTTTGCATTTTGTATATTTAAGGCATTATGACAATTATTTAACCTAGTCATAATAAAAGTTCTGACACCCAAATTTTGCAAGTGCACCACATGGTACATCTAATTTTGCATGGAATAAAAAAAGGTGACATGTGTCTAAGGCTATAGTATGACATTTATTTGAACATATAGAAATTCTACATGGAATACCTGTTAAATTAAAGTGGAAAAGTTTGAATTAAATGAGTAAAACAAGTTTGAAGATGTTGGGTATAAATGGTGCATGAAATAGAATTAAAGTCTTATACTCAAAATCTATATCAATGAATTTGGAGGAGACATTATGCTCATTGATTGCTAATGAACTCAAGCAAATTTGCACTCCAAAGATGATTTAAAGCCCTAGTTATTTGCATTTAAGTGAAAAATACTTCTAGTAAGAGAATAAATATTTGAATTCTATGAGATCAAATAGGTTAGCAATGGCATGATCATCTAAAGAGTTTAAAGGAGCCTTTCCATCATCAAAATTATCCATCTAGTATTCTATAGAATACACAAACACTATCTTTGATTTAACAATGTTCAATAACCAATTTTTAAACTACATAGTTATATGGGATGTTGTGGAAAATGTAGATGCACACTTTTATGAGGAAAATCTATCAGTTGAATAGAAGCAACTGGTAGTGGACTTGCTGGCATTAAAACATCAAAAACTACATTTTGCATCCACCAAGCTTGAAGTGATGCCCTGTATCGACCTAGTTTGGGACTTATTCTTCATGGGAAAGGTGAATGGTGATGAATTTATACACCACCTAAACCAAGAAATAGTTGCTCCTTACATCTCCAAGGATGCATTCCAAAGATATATATATGATTTCCCATCATAGACACCACATTCGATGGGCATAGGGTCAAATTGTGGAGGGAAAAAAACACCATATAGAATACATTGAGGAAATGGATTGATCTTAGAGAGGTTCTAACTCTCAATTCCAAGGAGCCCATGTTGATAACCAAATTTAAGATGGGAATATGCATGGTGATGGCCTTGATAAATAGATTATATGGTCATAAAAACATTCACTTCCTTCACCTAGAGTGGGTTCCATTTTGGACCTATTGATGACCTCACAATTCACATTCTTCCTAGGAGAAATAATCAGTGTCAGGCTCTAGAATCAAATGTTCAATAAGGATAAAAGGCCCATAGACAACCAATTTTACATGATGTTATCTTTGTTAGATGTAGTCATGGCCGCTTTCTACCTTTATAATGAAGCACTCTGGAGCCCTGCTATAGACTACATTAAAAATTGGGTATGTGACTTTTATTCATTCCTCTATATCTATTCTTAGACAAGGAATACCATCCACATATAATAGAATTTCTACCCTCAAGTGTGGAGGAAAATTCATGAATAATCTCTAAATTGAGTTTTAGAGAGCATTAGGAAGATACTCTAGCCAAGAGGGGATTAATGGTTATACCTAAATTATAATATAATTATGGTGGTCAGATACAAGGTTTCCCCTCTGTGCCTCCACACGTATGTCCCAGATAAATTGGTGGAGTAGGAAATACCTACTAGCTATGGTGAACCATAAATGAAGACATGAATAATAAACACAAAGGTGTGTTCCATGAGTATTCCTTGATGATTGGTCGCATGTGCTATATAAACATGAAGAATTTTGGAGAGATTGACAAAACTAGATAATATTACTCATTATAATATTTTCCACATAGGGATTGAGATCCTCATGACCTTATCCAAAAGTATATCAAAGGCTTAGGCATCCCATACCAACATGAACCATATGAGCATGATTTTGTATTCTTGAATGCAAAGGATGATGCTGAAGTGTTGGAAAGGGAAAGTGTGGTTGGGTTTACATAGGATCATTTAAGAGCCATCTAAAGAGATTCCTCCATTATAATTTCAAAGGAGCATACTATACTTCCACCTCTTGGTGGATGGGCAAATATAGATTATTATACCTCTCAATCAACCCAACAATGACTAGACCAAGGAACATCCTCTAGATCACCACCCACTATGATGAAATCAATGGAACAGGAGCAAGGTGTGGAGAAGGCACTTATTCTATCAAGTTCCTCACAAGAAGGCCCTTCTAAAGCTTTGCCAACACTTGTAATGAAGGTTTTAAAGTAAGAACAACAAGTGGGGGAAGTGCCTACTATTAAAAATTATTTAGGAGGAGAAAAAGAACTATTTTGCATTGATTATTATGATTCTAAGGACACAAGTCTTCCCATTACTTTCATAGTTCTTATTATTTCAAGTGTAGACATTGCACCTTTCATCACACAAAAATTCCTCCCTTTGCTAGAAAGACAACAATTTGTTCTAAAAATAAAGTAAGAGCCCCTAAGGATCCTGTTTCATTAGTAAAGTCTCTTATGAGTCCAAATATGGAGGTTCCATAAAATGAGCCTGAGGATAAGAATGAATAATTAAAAAGAACTAAAATTTTGAGCTTCTAGGGGTTAAAGGAAAAGCACCAATGGATGTAGACAAATCAAGTGAGGTCACTACTAGTCTAAACACTACTATTGCATTTCCTTTAGATCTTATTATTTATATAATTCCAATGATTACTACAATTCCTATTTCTCCCACTATTTCCATTGTTTCTACAAGTCATGTTATTTCTAGTTTTGATATTTTTACTTTAGATGCTATGGTTTCTACTTCCCCTGTTACTACTTCAATTTCCATTGCCACTACTCCCCTTAAGTCTAAAAAGGTACATTTTAAGAAGACTATAAGAGCCCTTGATATAACTAAATTACATGTGTCTTCCACTTAGTTGGGATTACCCATGCCTCCATCCACTACAACCCACACTACTTCTATTATCCCATCTCCCAAAAATAAAAGTAAGCCTACATATATTGTCCACCCAATGCCTCAATTTGGTGATGTAGATTGGTCTAGGATTATCTTTCCATCATTTATAGACCCATTTCAAATAAATACATTAATATAATCTTTAGGGGACATTTTGACAACAACCACTACTGAGGACACTCAACTAGTGGATGCTACATAGTGATAATCCCATAATGGGATACATACTTGGAAGCCCAAGCTTCCCAATTTGACAATAATAGAGCTCCCCACTATGAGATCCATTTTTGATAAATCAATGATAACCATCCAAAGGGTTAGAAGAGGAAAATAGAGGATGATTATGGTAGAGGCTTGGATTTTGAAGAAAGGCAAGACATGTTATCACTCTTAAAGAGAAAGAACAAGATACTTGGGAAGTCTCCATATAATGAGGATTTCAAGGTTTACCTTCTGGAAAATACAAAAGCCTTGATAAAACTTCATGAGGGCATTGAATGAGCCAGCTACGAGATACAACAAGAATTGGAGCAAGTATAATAACAATAAAAAATAGTATAATTTTTTGGGGTAATCAAAGGTGATGTTCAAAACACAACTCTTAGAATATACAATATCTTGGAAACTATTAGTTCAATAAGGGCTGAATTGTCCCCTCACATTGTTTAAGTTTCCAAATTATTTAATTCTTTAAAATAATATGAGAATAAACTAAATTTCCTTGTATTATACCTCAAAAACAAGGCCTTTGGCCATTTGGATTTGATGACAACATTGGAAGAAGCCAATGCTCTCAATCTAGTGATCATTAGGACATTGGAAGTTTGAGATTGGGTATCAAGTAATCAAGCCATGATTTTGAAATTGGTAGAGCAATAAAAATAGGTATTAAATTGTTTGGAGTTGAAGCTATCCCAAGCCCTTGACCCCTCAAGTAAATTGAAAGGTAGGGCTAGTTTTGACCAGCTACTCTAACAGGCATTTGCTAATTTTAATAGAAGTCTTCAAGGATGCACACTAGAGGATATTGAACAAGAACTAGGATTTTCCAAGAAGAAGGTCACAGAGTTGGAGTTATTTCATGTGGATTTTAGATCCACCAAGATGGAACATGCATGCTTACTGGTGTAGGTCACTAGGGTATATAATCCCTCTCCTTTGAACATGGATACAATAAGTTTCAAACATAACATTGGATACAAGCACTATCTATTTCAACTACACCTTCCACTACAATCCCCCTAACAACTTTGAGTTAAACCATGTAGGCCCCAATGTCCAATAAACCTTAGTTTTCTTTGGTTTTTTTATATGTATTTTGCATGTATATTGATAATGTAACTAAGACATGTAATAGTTGACTGAGCAATATTTTAAACATTCACACATTGCATGGTTTTGTAAGAGTGAGTCTTATTTCAAAGACTCGCTTTTGACTAGTTTAGAATATGCAAGCAAAAATTTCATCAATTAGAACTTACATTCTAATTATCATTAACATGTAATTTTAGACTTTTGCATGGATTTGGAGGATGAGGTGACCCCTCCCCAAATATTTAATATTTTAATCCTCTCATTTTCAAGTAGAGAGGAGGTTGATTGTAAATTTTATCTATACATGAAGAAATATTTTGATTGTCATGCAACTATGTTGATTCCTTTCTCTCTCAATTTTGTATAATTAGTTGTATTTATTTTCTTAGTTGGTTGATTAAGTAATTCAAAGTGTGCAAAAGCTATGGAGATTTTTTTCTTGTTATTATTAGTATATGATGATAATATGTGTAATAAGTATTATGTGATTAACATATATAATTGATTTTTATGCAATTAGGTTGTATGTTTCATTTTATTTGAGTGTGCAAAAGTGTCTTTCATGATATATTTTTCTATGAGAGAGCAATAGATGCCTTAGATACCTATTTGATTTAAGCTATAATCTTCTAAACAAGTGTGTGTAACAATAACTCTAAATAGGATCAACCTATAGTTGAGATCTCTGAGTTTCCTATATCACCTTTTCATTTGACTCTTTAACTATGTTTTCATGTGTATGTGCAATAGATACTATCTATAAGCATTAGTTTTAAACACTTGTCCACAAATAAACTATCATGGAATTAATCCTTCTTAAGATCATAGAACCTTCTTTCCTACTTTACCCTTCCCCCTTTTTTGAAGTTTTTTTATTGAGATCTGCCCACTTTAGAATAAAATCCATCTATCCAACTCAACTACATTTTAACTTTCTTCTAGGTTTCATTCATTTATACACACTCGATTAATAACATGCACACTCAACTTAATATTCCACCATCTGATTATTCAACCCATACTTACAAATCTTACCTTGCAATGGAGTTCATATTCATAGAGATCCTAAAATGTTAGAAGTTACCACATTTAAATATATGGTGTGCATAAAAACTGCATCAATAATTTCTATCACACATATCTCTATCATGTGGATTACCATGATTTTTATCGTACATATACTATGATTCTTATCATTGTGAAATTAATTGATATATATATATATATATATATATATATATATATATATATATAGACACACACACACACACACACACACACAATTGACATTAACACTTGTGTGGCCATTTCCTTGGATTACATGTTTCATATGTGCTTGAAGGATCAAAATTATTCTATGAAGACATAGCTCATCATGTTTATATATGTAATTTACATGTTTATATGTTTATATATAACATGCAATGCACATAGATATTTATTTTGAGATGAATGATTCACATGTTTCATCCCTCACATCCGAAGTGGGCATATAATGGGATTGTTTTAGATATTCAAGTCATGATAGACACACATTTTGCATTATAAGATATATCATATGATACAAATGGGTCAAAATGAGTAGATTGAGACATATTTAGGAATAATACATGAGTTTGAGGAGAAATTGAGACATTCTATAACATTTTTAGGGACAAATATGGACATTATATATCACTTTAAGAGAAAAATGGATCATATTGGGGAATGGACTTTATTCATGTACACACTTTTTTATTTTTTGTATTAAGGATCAATGGAGAATAATGGTATTATGTGAACTCTTTGGGTTCATATCCATTTACATCAATTTATTCTTTTACATACAAAACTATTTTAAGGTTTCAATTGTATATTAAGCTTCTTTTAGGATTCCAATTTTAATACAAACTATTTTAGTGTTCCACTTTGTGATGCAAACCTATATTTAGGGTTTTATAATATTTATTATGATATCTAGAAAGTTTGGTAGAGGTTATTATGTCACCCTAATTATATCACTCCTTCTATATTGGTAGTTGGGGCATTTACACTCCTCAACTCATAGTTTCAATAGTTGCATCTCCTTAGGGTATGATCATTGAATGATATTCTCCAAAAAAATTCAATAACTAGCATCTTGGTTCACATACCATTAGGTTAATGCATTCATTGTGTTTTTAATTACAAGTGGTTAAATGATTCAAATGTATTACCATGAAAATACATTATGTAGATACTATTTATAAATTATATATAGCCTTAGTCTTGTACACTTGGAATATAGATATCATGGATGTACCTTCAACTTCTAGACCTTTCTTGCAGCCAAAAGGCTCATATACACTATCTCTATGTGCCTATTTATTTATCTCATAGTCTAACTAGTGCTATTATGATGACCCAAGCCTTTTATTTTACCCAAAATTCTATAAACCTACTTATCTTCCATCTCTACAAGTTCTATACCTACACCTATTTTCCAACTACTTAAAAACTTGCATCCTAGTTAGATACCTACATCGAGTAAGTGTCCTATCCCAACACAAGTGTACAGTTCCATAAAGTTATTTAATTTTAAAATGAAATGTATACATATGGTCAACCTAAGTGATTTTATGTGAGATATTATCCAAAGTTATTGATATAAATATAATATCAATCCTCGTTCATTCCTCACCTAACATAGACTAAAAAGTACTCAATCAAGCACCCAAGTGAGAAATTCTTCCCTATTTTCTCATATTTCCATGTCAATCATAGGGAAAACATATCTACAAGTTTGAAGTACTAAAGGAACAATCCATGAGACACATTTTCCAAGTTACAAGCTAGGTCACTCTATGTACTTTCTTATCACATATTGCATGATACACACATAAGATAACATGTAGGGGAGAACTACATAAGTCTAAATACTTATTTAAAGTATTGGCTATGTAGACAATCCTCATTGACAAAGGGGTCTTTGGGTAGCTAAACATGATATACCCACTAACCCATTTTTTCCATAGCCAGTATGAAGATGAAGAACTAAGATTTTGTTATTTAACAAGGAATAATAACCCATGATCTAGATTTGAGCACAACAAAGTAAAGTTACCATAAAACCCAAAATTTTCTAGGTGTCACATCCACATCCAATAGGTATTCTATATTAGACACTTACATCTGAGTTAGATAGTAGCCTCAACATAACCATCTTAGGTTGATACAACCATCTATGGCTATGGAGGTATAATTTATAGAATCAAACAAATGATCTAGAATCTAAATCGAGTCTACTTTTTGCCTATTTTAGATCCAAATCTATGTTAGCATCAAAACCAGATAAGTATCTTTATTTCACCATCATTATGATATCTATCATATATGTACTTTATAATTTTAACATATCTCAACATAATAAATTAAATATATATTTTATTTGAGTTTAGAAAATAATTACCTTGCCTTAGAGATAGTTTACCATCCTTGTTCCCTAGGCCATCTCTACCCCTTTAAACCTAGATTACCTATATCTAGATTTAGGGTTAAACAAATCAATCTATCTATATTTTATTGTAGGATTCACATGGAAAAAATAGTCCATTTTGCTCATACTTATCAACAAGTGTGGCTATCACTTGTACCAAATTTATTATTTTATTCTTTTAATTTATATTTTTTAACAATAAATTAAAATAGGGCATCTGTACATACCTAAATTTGGTATTAGACACTTTTTCAACATCAACATTGACAAACTTGGATAATACACATACGTTTAACTATTGAACACATTTTCTCTCTATATTTTAATCCATATATTATATTAGCCTCCTTTATTCACCATATACACCTATTTAATATTAGATTAGTCTATACAAAAACATATCATAATCTTAGATAGACCTTTTCTATATCTCAAATTATTTATTTACACTTCTAAGACATTAATGGTAACCTTTGGATAGTGTTGGTTACTACAAGGGTCTACCTCTGTTAGTAGTGTCCTGGTGCACTCATCGATTATTTTTCAAATTAGGAAGGTATCCATTAGGTTGATCTAGACACATTTCATGGATTAATTATAATGTAAAACCATTAAGAGTCATCTATAAATACAAATAATTCCTAAGGTTATAATCACTTGGCAATTACTTGGTCACACCTTGAGAAACACTTGAAAACTTTAGGAATCAATTAGCACTTTCATAATATATTATAAAAAATGCATACACATTTGAAAACATTCAAATTAACAACTCTAGAGTATTCCATAGAGAAAATTTAGAATACACAAACTCAAAGTTGCATGGTGATAAGTGTCAAAATTCAAATCATTGTATTATATTCTAGATTGATCACAATGTTGTGCATACATACACACACATAAGGGGAATAAGTACATGTAGTTTGAGCCTTCTTAAGAGTATTGAAACATAGAAAATTCCTAACCATTAAACAAGGAGTGGTTGACGATGTCTAATCCAAAATACTAACCTATTTTTTAGGGGCATTTTATGTTTAAAAACACAATTGGGGTTTAGATAGAAGGAGAAGGAAAATAAACATCAATGAACATGACTGAAGGTGTGTTCACACACTAACCATTTATAGATGTATGTGTAAGGATCTGATGAGTAACATACCCACACATTACATAATGAAATTTCTAGTAATCATTGGATAATTTTAGATACCGTAGGGTTCATATTTTACCAACAACATCTAGAGAGGCCTTAAGCCTCTGTTTCAGGTTTGAGAAAGTGAAAAATCCTTTACAAAGTGTTCTCAAATATAGAGACATCTTCTGTAAGTGAAATATAATCAAGAACATCTAATTTCATTACTTTTCTCTTATTCTTTAAATATTAAATTATAACTATGTTATATCTAGTTATCCATTTCAATTCAAAGTAATGTATTTATTTTCGTATTTTACATATTTTTATTAGTGAATAGTTTTAAATTATTTTATATCTATTAAATACAAAACAAGTAGAAAAATATTCATTTTCAAGGTTCAAAATTGGTGGCCCTAAGTTTTATTTAATAACTTGGCATTGTTGGTGACAACAAATGGCAACTCGCTAGGGAAATAATCTTAAGTATTTTCAAAATCTGTAATTTCTAGTTTCACAGTTGGTGGGAATGAGTTAACCCAACCAAAAAAAAAGATGGAAAGTCAAATATACCCACAATTTTTTGTATTTAGTTGTCAATTGAGTGGATTAGCCTTTAGAAAGTAAGTTTATTTATTTACATGCTCGAGTTTTAGCCAAGAGTAGGATACCTTTTGGCTTAGGTTTTAGGTATAAATTCTACCTTATGTAACTATAATCACCCAAAAAATATACTTGATTACTAAGAGTGCTACTTGACACCACCTATCTTAGGGCCTATTTTCACACTTATCCAACATTTATGTAGGCCACATGCATCCCTAAACATACCTAAAATAGTCCTAAATCCTCATCTTGACATCTTAGCCCCTAGTGCCACAGGTTCTACCACCTGGACACTAGCACCATAATAGGGACAATGGTGCCACATATAATTAGTGTCCCAATTTTGGTGATATTGTCATTTCCCTCCTTTTTATACCAATAGATATATTTTAAAGTATAGGACCACCTAAGGTTAGCCTAGAACTCTTTTTAGAACCACACAAGAACCAAAATAGTATATATACATGACTTTTAGCCCTCAAACCACTAGATGCAAATCATATACAAATTACACAAACAAACTTAGAACAAGTGGTGCACAATCAAGGTTATCAGTCCCTATTATACTCTACTTTTACATATAACCATCTAAAATATTCTTAAGCTCAAATTACTTTGGTTTCTAGTCTCAAACACATTCAATGCACTCAAGTCAACATTCATACTAGTTTTATTTACAATTATACCAACACTTAGGTGGAGAGAACTACATTAGTCTTGATCCCTCTTCAGAGTATTGATATATAGGAAAATCTCATCACAATGGGGTGTTGAGTATGTCCAAACCACCCCACTAAAAATACACTTTACTTGTATCAATTAGATGCCCTAACAACATGGAATATTAGGGTTTACACATAAAATTAGTCAAAATAGGTCATATATAGAGATCTAGAACTCATGCACATAGGAATGGGCTTGACAAACCCAAACCCAGGTTTACCTAAAAGCTCAAAATAGTTTTACACAAAGGACACTACCACTAAAATAGTGACATTAGTTCCATATGGCACTACTGTCCAATTAGAGTGTTACTATATATGAAGAGTTTTGATACATGGATCCTATTTTTGACACTTAAACCAACCTCTATCTTAGTTTACAACCTCTAGATCTCCCATTTTAGTCATTTTCTAGTGAAGTTCTTATTTACATTATATATTGCTATTTTTAGAAAGATCAAATCAAGTTAATTCTATTATAGATCAATGGTTGTATTTATTGTATATTTATTCCATGATTTACTATTCTCAACCCTATAACAACATAGGATTTACATTAAATAAGTCCTAAAAGATTAAAACATTTGGTGAATTGACTTGCTTTAAATATTTCAAAAACCCTAGCCCTAGATAAACATAGGGTTTATGTTTCCATCCTTGTAAGACCCACACTCAAATTTTAGATCTCCATATTTTCTAATCTGTATTTCACATAATCGTGATAATAATGACAAATGGATTTTATCACTTTTTAATACAAAGCTTTCTAGCTTCCTTTGCATGTTTATTTCCTTTCATTTAGAATGAATTCAAAGATGACAAAAACACATATGTACATGATGCTTTATATTAGTTAAAATGGATGTCATATTTCATTCTATCTTTAACATCTTATTATTCTCTTATGTGGAATTCAATTAAGAAAAAAATCCTTACATACATAGAGGATCAATTACAATATAGTTTATTGGACTTAATCCATAAATTTAATACCCTAACAACCATGTTTTAAGGTTAAATGTCATATCTTATGCACATGAAAGAATATCCTTCTCCTCACCTCTATAAGGGTGATAACTACTTCCCCTCTAACCAAGTCCATGCTATCACTCATCCATAAGATGATGCAACCTATATTATTGTTACCTATACCCACACTTAGCCTATCCATGCCTCCACCTCTCCCATATAGGGTGTGTGCCTATATGTTCAATCAAAATCAACCATGGTTTGAACTTGTGAGACTCTAAGCAATCTAATTATCAATATGAGCAGGTTAATATAAGAATTATAGAATTAAAATTAGTTATTAAGTGAACATGACACATTATTGGAAAATTAAATTACATGTACAAAGTCTTTAGAATATTCTAGCATTCATCAAGTATATGTATATAAACCTAGCATAATTGTGGCCAACACTATTTCATATCCAAATCATAATATACAAGATGAGAAATATAATCAATATCAAAATAATACACAAGATGGGAATCAAGACACTCTCCCCCCACTTAAAATTGAAAATCTTATAGTCAATAAGGATGAGATTTTATAGAGTTTTAGAGATAGACTTTGGGAATAACCCCATGATCATGCACATATTCTACAAGCCAGAATGGAAATAAAGAAAAAATCAAATAATGGTCAATCTTATACTCCCGCAGATAAAAATATTATTACACCTACTTTGGGGCCAACTCATCTTGTACAACAACTTGTTTTAACTCAACAACCTTTAGTGGAAGCTACACCTCCTACAAATAGTTCCTCCTCTCTAGATATACAATCTCTTATGCTTGAGATTCATTCTCTATAGGCTAAGGTGTAACATACTGAACATGGAACTATTAGGCCATCACATTCCTTGGATTCTCATGTTTTTTTACATATAGATTTGGCACATTCTATAGAGACAACTCCTTTTCCATCCAGATTCATGGAACATAAGCTTAAATTGTATGATGGTAAGGGTGATCCAAAGAGCCATCTCCAAGATTTTTACACAACATGTTTGAACTATGTGTCTAATGATTTGATTCTTACTAAGTTGTTCCCATTTAGTCTAAAGGATTATGACTTATAATGGTTATATGATCTACTAAATTACTCTATCACCACATTCAATCCATTGGTAGATATGTTTTTAGCACATTCCTTAATTAACATTAGTGACAAGATCTCATATGCTCAAGTAGCATAACTGAAGAAAAAATATAATGAGCCTATTGTAGATAATGTCTTATGATATAAAACTATATTGGCACAAATGACTAGCCCCATGGTAGATAGAGAGATCCAAGAAATATTCAAATGAGCCTACTACCAACATTACATGAAGTTATATTGTTAAAATTTTTTCCAACCTTCATAAATTTATGCCACATAGTGAAAGAAAGGGAAGTCAAGATTCTCTCTATGGGCAAATTGAAATATAAAAGTGGATCCGAATTAACTACTAAGAGTTATAGTAAGCCTCCATATAAAGTAAGGGCCATTGAAAATGAGAGTGATCCAAATGCCACATTTAATAAAGCTTCAGAGTCATCTCCTCACCTAGTTTTATCAACTCCTCCATGGAGATTTTTCACCAAACTTATGAAATCGCCGACACATGTTTTGCACCAGCTCTTAGAATGCAATGTCATACCTCTCCCTTTTATCAAATAGGTTGATACAACATGACATCTTCCAAAAATCTATGATTCTAATGCATTATGTGACTATCATAGGGCACCAAGACATAATACAAACTGATGCATCACTTTGAAACATAGGATACAATTTTTGATAGAGGCCATCATAATTGATGTGGGCACACCCATAGAGGCACCCAAAGTTCAAAAAATGGAAGCTAAGGCATTAAAAATATTATTAAATCCATATATAAAGAATATAAAAAATAAGGTAGGGGTACTTCAGGTGTTCACTATATGTGTCAGGCATATGCACCACTATCATCATATCACACTATTATAGAGGATGCACACCTCCTACACAACATCATTAGTGTGTATCATACTAAATTACTAACTAGATCACTCATCAATTTCTTAGAGTAGGAGATTATTGATGATTTTTATATTTATATCTACTCTTTATACGAGCCTACATAGATCATCATCCTATTTAGAGTGTTCTAGTTGATAATGGCTCAAGTATTAACATGTGAATTATCATAATTGTACAACATTTGAGGTATTAAGAGTAGGATATTTCCCCTACCTACATAGTTATTCATGGTTTTAGTGGCAATGTTTAGAGCTCCATTGGGGAGATTGTACTTCCACTATAGGTTGGAATAGCATATGTGGCCACTAGATTTGTAGTAGTACCTAGTGTAGACACATTTATATGTTATTGGGTAGGACATAGATACAATAGCTATGATCCATCCCATCCACCATGCACATATGACTTAAATACATACATGCTAATCATGAAATCATAGTTGAGGGTATTTCATATGAGTATCCTATACATGTACCAAAGGTAGTCACAATGTAGTTACTAATTATAATTCCAAGCATAGTTCTCATTAGTACACTATGTTGGGTGAATATTTTGTCGTCAACTAACTGATGACAAAATGGGGATATCAGCCACAACATAAGGGAGATTTACACCACAAGGAGTGTGGCTTTACTAGATCTAGACGAGGTAAATCTCTCCTCTCATCAAGGGTAGGTTCCCTATCAATATCTATGTGCTATAAGCATATATATAATTAAGTAGAAAATAACACATGGGAGTGGTATAACAACATCTACTTCTCTTTTTTCAGAAGTAATGTATAAAAAATAAAAGGGAGAAAATCCTGGTCTAATGCTAACAACACTCCTCTTCTTTCAAGAATGGTATCAAACGAAGAGCAAGAGATCACCTGAAGTAACAAAGTCACAAGAATACTCACACAAGCAAAAACTCTTCCGTAGCTTCTTCACGGATTCGAAACAAGTACAACCATAGAGTAAAGTGAAGCACAAAGTCTTCACCTGAAACTACAAAAGATAAAAGAATCTCAAAGGCAAAAGCAACACAAAGTCTATCTTCTACCCTCTAGAAGTGCCCTCAGATAAAATAAACACACCCACTTTGCTTATTAAATCAGATGAATAAGTTATTATCAGGAAAGAGACATAAGAACTATTTCCCAAACAACCAGACAATCTCAACACAAAGTCTGAACTAACCTGCTTCTTATTCATTCAACAGAATATGATTTACAAATTTGAGCACAAAGTCTCAAGAGTTGCTTCAATTTCAGCAGAGTGTTTGCTATTAATTTTTTCAAGATCATTTACAAATGAGGTCTCCAACTATATATAGGGAGAAAATCCTCAAAAACAAAAAATAATAAAATAAAATATATCTTGGTCAAAGATGACTCATCTTTGACTTTTAGATATTTTCCAAAACATTTACATGTAATTACACATTTACAAAATTGCATGCATTCTGCACAAAACAGAAATGCATAAGGATATAAGAAGAGAGAAGGGGAGAGAGAGAGTTAATTCTTGCTACTGGACTTCTTCAGATGAGCATCGTACATGGTGATCGATGCCTGAATTTCTATGCTGTCTGGTGCAATTGTGTTCTTGAAGATGACCCTTGATCTGATCAGCACGTCTTTCAATGCTATGATGGCTTTAGAGTGGCCAGTTAACCTGGATTTCAAATTCTCCAAAGTTAACTGAGCATCTAGAATGCTGTCCACCGAAGTCATTGAGAAAGACGCTCCTTCAAAATCTTTTCAAATCATCCCTTCGAAACTCTGAATCATTTCCTCTACTGGAAGGAACTGATGGTCCTTGGAAGTCAAGTTGCATGGCAGCTCTTCTAACTTGTTCAGCAGGCTCAAGTCACTTTTTTCACTAGCTTCCTTGAAAGCTTTGAGATCATCAATTAGATCCTTGAGTACCTGAATCCTGAAGATCATTGACTCCTTGATCTCAACATAGGAATCTTTGTTAGGGATGACACCGATAGATATCAGGGTGCTCTTTTTGAGATCCTTCATTTCCTTCCATCTGCTGAGATCTTTCTCTAAGCCGTCAATTTCTTGAGAGATAAGGGAGACAAAATTGTCTACCTGAGTTTTCAATCCCTTCATTTTCCCTGTTCTTTCTGTAACTTCTAATAGCAAAGAGATTCCCTGATTGTGCATCCTGTCAACATATTCTTCCATGACTTTCCCCTTTAAATAGGTCTTTTCAGCTTTCTGAATGACTGAATCATCCACAGAAAAGGCCTCTGGAGTTGCTGCCTCAGTCAAAATAGTGAACCTTTTGACTATTGCTGTTAACTGCTCAGCTTTGGCTTTATAAAAATCCTTCATCTCCTTCTCCCTGTCAAACTTTTGGACCATAATGTCCATTGCTGACTGAAGATCGCTCTTTGCACCTTCGTGAGTAACTTTGCCAAGTTCAACACGAGAGATGGAATAACTGCTCATTTCAAAACCCTCAAGGGTTGCGTCTTGAGGAGGCTTGGCAATTTCTAGAAATTTTTGCCCTTTTTCTTCGACTAACTTGGAGAGGATTTTTGGCCTCTTAGGAGCCCTTACTTTTGCCAGCACTATCTTGCCAAAATTGAATTCATCTGGGGAGATGGCCATTTTCTTTCTTTTAGGCATGAAAGCAGACATCCAAGGCGGGAGAGAAGTACCCGTTGTAATAATGGTCACCTCCACCGATGTTACTGTAGCAGCTTCCCCACTACTGGTGGTGGTAATAGTCACAGTTGGAGTAACCGGCGAAACTGTATCAATTACTGATTCTGGCTCAGGTGCAGGGCTTGGTGGCATGTTGAAAGACGGAGATGATAGACTCAAAATGGACCTAGAAGAGCGAGAGAAACCTGCTGAAGGACCCTGAGGATCACCAAAAACAACCCTAGAAGGGGAAGTGGCTCTGGAAGATGGAACATTGATTGGAGAGACAGGAGAAGCGGGCATCATAGGAGATTGAGGGGGAGAAGGAGAGGCGCTCTGGATCGGCTGTGCTTATTTTGGTGAGATTGGAGACCCAACACTTGGTCATTCTGAAGGTTGATCTGCTGTCCCCATGGGCTGAGCTGCCTGTGCCTCGAGGCTTTGTTCTTTGATCCCTTTAGCTGGTGTTTCAGGCTCTTGTGCAGGCTTAGGCTTTTTGGAGACAAAAATGATTCTAGGCTTGTGAGGCCTAGAAGGAGAAGGAACATCACCTTTGTTTTTTGTTCGGTTCTCTGCCTTCTTTCTTAATTCTGCTTGATATTCAGCCTCTGATCCTGTAATGAATTCTTTCAGGGTGATCCCTTTGGCTGCTAACCAATCATTGGTGTTAGCCAATATTGGTTCAAATCTCTTCCTCAGAGAAGTCAGTTCCTTTTGAGACCAGTTAATTGGAGGGAGAGGGGAACTAGTGACCTTTTCTGCCAGATATCTGCTATTTATGATATTCCCATCATTAATTAAACCTGAAGGGATCTCTGTAAGCCCGAGGTACTCTATCTACTCTAGTGTGAGATGACAATAGTCCATCTTTCTTACCTCATTAGCCGTCCTCATGTCCACCCAGATATCCTCAATCATGGGCTCGTGAAACTGAGTTTTCCTTTGGATCGTCTCTCTGACTCCCCTATAGTCAAATCTCTCCCATCTTTTGAATGGTTTGATGGTAACCATCTACATTTCTATTTCCATGATCCTGGCTTTAGTTGATGTAACAACTGAGAACCTACCGATCTGGATAGGAAACTTGAAACTAGGTCTCTTAAGTTCCATTTGTTTTGCGTGCACGATAGCCAGTTGTCGGCAAAGCTCCATTAGGACTAACCTGTCTGAAGGGAATTTGGGGAGCATATAAGGGTATCCTTGGTAGAAACCTACCCAAATATAGCAAAATGTAGAGAACTGGAGGAACATGCAACCATAACCGTTCACCACCATCCAGGCCTCATCTGATATTCTCTTCTGCTCCAGCTGAGGATCAAAGAGACACAAGAAAATGGCAAAGAATGCATCATTTACTCACCTAAAATGACGTGTTGACCCTTGAAGCGTCAGTTGTGGATAGTATGAGTAGACCGGGGTGGTCTTTCTATCTCCTTTTGTTGTCAAACTCGGGAAAGATCACATTGTAACAGCTATATAGACCAGGTACAAGGTCATGTAAAATTTGAAGGAGGTTTGTACCTTGGTCAGTTGTTCATGGATAGCGTTGCTGATCTGTTCCTCCCAAAAAATGGTTTGTTTGCCTTGAAGGATGATCTTAATGAATGGATACATCCATTCATGAAATTGTGAAGAGGACGGGAGGCCCCGTACTCTGCTGAGGAGGGTGATTAAGTCACCAACTTCTTCAACGAAATCACTTCTAGGGAAGCTTTTCGGCCATCTAGAGAGACTGGTCCTCAGGGTTTTTAGCCCTTTATGGTTCATGACCTTCTTTGCCCTTTTGAGGTCTTTGTCGTACTCCTTTTGCACATTCTCAAAGTCAATTTGGGTTACTTCGATGGCTGGCGGATACAGGAAAACTTTGTCGATAAAATCAGGGTCCAACCAAATTATCATGCCGCCACTGGTGTCTGAGACCGATTTGGTCTCTTTATTGTAAATGTGCACGCATTGGAGGACAAATTCTGCATGATGTGCTGCTACAAGAAAGGTGGCCACCAGGTGGATGTTGCTCTCAACAATCCTCTTTATCCTAGTGCTGGGATTTGTTGCCTTGGTTTGCTCCAGGAATTCAGCCATGTCCACGTGGTCGATCTCGGTATCTTGAATGTCATTGACATTCAAGGTAACTGATGTGGGCGAGAAGACACCCTAGTACTTGTATTTCATGCTTTTCGCCTTTGAGGGAGATGCTTCTGTCATAGAGGATGGTCTTGATTAGACGAGAGCAGATGTACAGGAGCTCGCTGAAGGTGCTGCAGCCATGATCACAGATGAAAGGAGAGTGAGCGAGAGAGGGAGAGTGTAATTTAAGTGACATGGGTTACTAGAGGTCACTTAAATAGGCCAGGTCTAACAAAGGAGTGGAGAATGAGAAAGAAAAAGTGCGAAAGGGACAACTCAGAAAAAATTCTAGGAGTTAGCTGAAATTTAAAGAATGTAGGGGCAGTGAAAATCGCTGCCCTTGCATAAATTGAAAGAAAATGTAGGGACGGCAAAATTCGCCACCTTTACAAGAAGGATGTAGGGGTGGCGAAATTCACCACCCTTGCAAGAAGGACGCACGGGTGGTGAAATTCGCCGCCCTTGCAATAAGGATGTAGGGGCGTGCAGAGGTGGCAAAAATTGCCACCACCGCACTTGACAAAGGGAAAGCGTGGAAGGGCGGCATATTTTTTCACCTTTGCATGGAAGTTGGAAAAGACATGGGTGGAAAAAAATGCTGTCCGCATGAGGTTTCAGTGGAAAAAACTGCGGGTAGGAGGGGGGAGAAGAAATAAAATAAAACAGACAACTTAAAACTAAGCTAAATAGAAAGAACAAAAAGAAATAAACGTAAAATCAAACCCTACCTGAGAAAATGCACGTGCCACAAGGTCAAATCTATGAGTTGGTGCTTTGAAATGTCACTTGAGGCGCTCAGGTGCAAGAGGTAGGAGGAGAGGAGGAAGCAATGAGAAGAAAGAAGCTCAAATCGAAATATATAGGGTGAAAAAATCACCCCAACAACCTGCCGCGCGCGGCCATTAATGCCTTGCATGGAAATTGAGACGTGCAAAGGCAGCAAAAATCGCCGCCCTTGCATGAATTCTGTCCCTTTGCAAGGGCAGCAAAAATTGCCGCCCTTGCATGAAGTGTGCAGGGGCGGCAAAAATCGCCGCCCTTGCAGGAAATGTGCAGGGGTGGCGAAAATCGCTGCCCTTGCATAAAAACAAGGGAAATGCAGAGGCGGCGATTTTCACCGCCTTTGCACAGAAAAATAAAAGGGGACCAACTTCGGAAAAAAAAAGGGGGAAGGGAAAACTTGGCTAGGACGAGATAGTAACCACTCCTTGATCCGACTAAGACGAAAACGAATTACAAAATCTGTATCGAAAAAATGAATTTAGAGAGACAAAAGATGAAACAGACAAGTTTCGTAGGAGGTTGCTTCCAAAATGAGCTAAGCTAATTTTGGAAACAACACACTGTAGAGTTTAGTTTATCCATTAGTGTAAGTGAGGTCTACTCCTACAGTGTTACCACACATGCATACTCTCCCATATAGACCATTATTAGAGAGACCCCTATGTCAAAGATATGTTGTAGATTCTAAAGGCCCCCCCTCTACTCCTTTTCTTCTGAGATTAGTATTTTTGAGTTATTAGGTTCTCATCATATAGCACCTATGCCAGATACAACACCTTATACCATATGGATCCCTAAGACCCATATAGTTCACATGACACCACAATCAATTTCATATATTCCTAACACCACTTCATAGATAGTGCCAACTATAGTTCACTTAGTAAAATAGGTTCTTAGACCTTAATTAACTTTTCATACAACATGCATAATCACCATTCCTTTATGTGACACATGCCACATTGATAGTGAGTATCCCATGAGACTCATCAATTAGTATTATTCCTCCCTTCTTTTACATACTTTCCTTTTTTCTTGTTCCTTGTATATAGTTGCATTTTCATGTTTATTTTACATGGCTTATATCCATAAAATACAAAATATAATATGTCAAAAATAAAACAAATTAAAATACTTACTCAAAAAATAATAATTATAGATTGTATGCATTTCCATGTTTACACTTATATTTTTCAGACACTACATATGCTAGCTATCTTGGCATCGTCAGTTTTTATCATACACATATGCTTTACTTATTCTTGTCAAGTGCTTTTAAATTATTATAGGACTCAATTCCACTACACTAATGTAGATTTACTACTATCTACCCACTAGAGGCATACATAAAGATACACATGGTCCTCATTTGATACATTTGCCCATTTAGGGGCACCATATACACAACTTTGATTGCTAAGCTATATATTTATAAACTTTACATCACAAATTTAACATTATTATATCTTAATATTGTTCATGCTACACCTACTTAGATATTTTATTGACTACTATTATTTTAAACTCAACATATATACATATTAGGTCTTATATATATTTGTGACACATGTTCATGCATACTTTCATTTCTAGATTTCCTAGTTTAGACTTGATTATGTATCTATGCTTCTTCTATTTGATGGAATTTGAATATGCCATTGTTCAATGGCTCTATGCCACTTATTTTAACTATATGTATGCTTTGGACATGTGTTCATGTCCTTGTGTGTGCCTTCCTAATTAGGTATGCAAACATTTGAACATGTACTTCCATGTGGATCTAAGCCAACTTGCTTGTTTACATATGTGGACATTTGAACAGGTATTTATATGTTTTTATTTCTTAGATTTAGTGATATGTGCCCATATCCCTCGTATTATGGCCCCTTAGCCTACTTTACATGCCTCATGTGTGTTGTATGTATGTTTTCTTGTATGCATCATTGTCATGAAACTTATCTCTTTATTGTTACACATTCTAGTTTTACATGCCATGAGGGACCTCATGAATCCCCCCTTCCTACTTGGGTGTTGTGATGGACATCATGCCCCATCCTCTTATGTAGATAATTATTACTTAGATTTATTGTTCATATACATTATCACATATATATTGATAGTCTTGTGAATTCTAGACCTAACATACATCGCACATTATAAACTTATGCTCATATTATCTTATATTTTGATGTTATGTATGCACATTATATTAGTTTATTACACAAATATCATATACGCTCTAGATAATACACATTTTAAAGAGATTTTTATTTTAAGGATAGTTATTTCATAGGTTCAATGACTCCCCTTAAAAGAGGGGGAATTCACAGGGGTTTGTCATAGAGATCATGTTATTCAGATGCACTCAAAGTATAATTTTTAGTACATAGTCTCAGGACACAAAAATCAAACTCAATAAAACACAGTGAGAAATAGTGACATAAAGATCAATTATAGTTGTATAGAAATTAGAATAGTCAAACATTATCACCCAAATTAGGACACTAGTGCCACATAAAACTACTATCGAAGATATGGTGCTACTATCTAGTATCCTTAGATTTATAAAATTCTAGATTAGATATAAAATTATAATAGATACAGTCAAGGTTATACAGGTTTAATTATAGATTATTAATTTTGGCTTAGTTTAGCTCAGATTCATACCAGTTTACTCAGATTGGGAGCATCATACATGGCATGATCATTCTCATTTCAATTTAGATACTCATATATAAATTATTAAAACCTAATACATAATCCATATTCTCAAATATCATATTTGGGGCCATGTGCATGACACATTATTTACATATGCTCACTTATACACTAGTTGTTCAGATGGAATGACAAACTCCATGTCATTCTCTACACTATACACATCAAACACCATATTCTAGGTTACACACCATATTCATGCCTTAATCCTTATGCAGTGGTTAGCATTCTTGAATGGCCTAAAGATGCCTAATATACCTGAGTGGCTATAGAGCTAACATCTTTAGTTACACATTTCTAGATACATTGCACAATTTAAATTTTAGATGCATCTACTATACATGTTTAGGAAATGGAGTCATAGTCTACTTGAGTTATTGAGATACCAACATGAGAGGGTTGGACACATCATTAGTCCAATCTAAGCTATTCATAGGTCATGATCTACCAAGTAAGGATAGGAAATAATTGAGTCAAAACCAGATTGAGTTCTTGAGCCACCTAGTCATGGGGATTAATCAAGCTATAAGCTCAATCCAAGTTATTCATTAATTAATCAATATCTACACACACACACACACACAGGTTGTCATTAGGTTTATGCCTTGGTTCACATACCTAATGAGGTTTATTCATTCATTTCCTCTCTCTTATCTCTTTACTCAATTTTATCTCTTTATATAGTATTGTGTTTGATTTTGATATCACTTAAGTAAGGATTTATATATCCCTAGCTTAGAACCAAACCTATCTTAGGGCCTATTTTCACACTTATCTAACCTTCATGTGAGTCACAAGTATCCATAAACATCTCTAAAATAGTGTAAGACCCTCATCTTGACATCTTGGCCCCTAGTGTCTTAGGTTCTACCACTTGTACTTTAGTGCCATAATAGGGATAATATCACCACATGACGCTAATGTCCCAATTTTGGCACTACTATCTTTTCCCTCCTTTTTCTACAAATAGATATATTTTCAAATCTAAGACCACTTAGGGTTGGCCTATACCTCTTTTTAGACCCATAAAATCACCAAAACAATATATATACATGAAATTTAGCCCTCTAACCACTACATATAAATTAGATCTAAATTACAAAAACAAACTCATAACAAGTGGTGCATAATCAAGGTTATCAATCCCTATTCTACCCTACTTCTACATATAACCATCTACAACATTCTTAAGCTCAGATTAATCAAGTTTATAATCTCAAACACACTCAAAAAACTTAATTAATCATTCATACTAGCTTCACTTGCACTTTCAACAACACCTAGGTGAGGAGAACTACATCAGGCTTGATCCCATAGGCAACTCTCTGTAAGGAAATTAATTAGATGATTCATAACAATAAAATTATATATCATTGAATTAATATTAGAATAAGCATATCCACAATAATAATTAGTAAAAGAGAAAAATACTTGAATATTATGATTGAGCCACTTTGAGGGGGAAACCTCCAAAATAATGTAATAAGAACATAATTCATAATATGATGTTAAAATACTAACCACCACCTACTATATATACTCTCCTTAGCCATGGTTATTCTATAGGCTGATCATACTAATAACACCAAGAAATTCAACAAGCAAACATGAAGGTTTGTAAGCCACAAGTCAACCACACATATCCCTAGATGTACTATAGGTTAAAGGCATAACACTCATATCATAATAGGGTGTTGAGTATGTCTAGCCTACCCCAATAACATGACACTTTACTTATTGTATCAACCAGATGACATAGTAACATGGAAGATTAGAGTTTTCACATAAAATCAATCAAAGTAGGTCATATACAAAGATCTAGAACTCATGCATGTCGGAACATGCTTGACATACCTAGACATAGGTAAACTTAAAAAATCAAAATAGTTCTACATAGAGGACACTACTACCAAAATAAGGACACTAGCACCAGATGGAACTACTATCCAATCAAGATGCTACAATCTAATAAGGGTTTTGATACCTAAATCCTCTTTATGACATTCAGACCAGCCTTTGTCTTAGTTTGTATCCTCTAGATCTCCCATTTCAGTCAATTTCTAGCTAAGTTCTTATTTATATTATTTATTTCCATTTTTAGAAAAGGCCAAAATAAGTCAATTCTATTATAGATTAGTGGTAATATTTATGGCATATTTATACCCTAATTTACTATACTCAACCCTTTAATGACATATGATTTACATTCACTAAGTTGTAAAAGGTGAAAATAGTAACACATGTCTAGACTAAAGTAGACATATTACCTTTTCGCTTGGGCATATCTCCACTACCAATGAGGAGTTGATAGCCATGACAAATATGCCTGTGATTCCTCTCTAGGCCTTTGTATACTACATCAGGTGTTCATAGCTTTGGTATAGATTTATTAAAACACCTCCTTATGTATGTATATATATAATATTTAAATTAATAAATATCTATTAAGAGGGTTGGAATCACTTTAATAAACATGGATTGAACTAACATTTATATTTTCCTTCTTTAGTTAGAATTCTTGTCCTTTTTATTATCTAATTTACTTCATTCTCTCTCTTTTATAAAATCTCAAGAAATGAGTAAGCACTTATGAAATACACTTGGATTTACATTCATTAACTTTTATAGGTTTGATCATTTTGAATTCAATACTCACCCTTGACTCCTTATTCACAAAATATTTTTTAATAATATTTCTTACTAGTATGGTTATCTCATTCAATTATCAACCATCCATTTAAAAAAAAAATGCTAATGGACAATTTAAGGTAAACTCTAACATACTAAACATGTAAGGAAAACCTCACTTATTGAAGGGAAATGTAAACTAGAAACAAACTAATCTAAGGAAAAAGGCAAAAACACAAAGAAAACCTAAAATAAAATAAAAATAAAATAGATAAACTCTCTTACTAGAAGGATTAGAGATGTTTAGATGGGGCAACCTAGAAGTAATATTTTAAGTGTATCTTATTTATTAGAAATGTACCACTCATTCCTTCTAATGTCTTCAATCTGAAGGTGTTATCCCCTAGAATATCTAAGAATTAATAAGATCTAAATCATAAGGGTTCTAATTTTCATGTTATCCTTTGTTCTCATGAAATTTATCCCACATAAGTACCAAATCTGTATTCCTAAAAACCTTTTTGGTGGCTCTCTTATCAAACCATATTTTAACCACATATTGGTGTCTATTGAAGTTTTCCAAATGCTTTTCCCTCAAATCTTATATCTTGAAATTTTCATTTAGCTTGTCTTACATGACCTTTGATTCTCCTTCATATTTTAGTTTGCATTTTTAAGTCAAGATAAGTAGCCTCATAAGTAAGATAGACTCTTTCCATAAACTAAAATATATGTATAAATTTTTAGGGATTTCATAATGCTTACTAATTTATGCCATCCTTAGGGATTGTTACTTGTTTATTTATTGTTTACTTTTGTTGAGGTTCTTATTGGTGGACTCATCCATTCCATTACCTTGTTGGTAGTAATTGGATGCAAATTTCAACATATTACCATGATTATAAGCCCATTCTATGAGCTATGTCAATTTGAAATTTGGTCCATTATCATGCACAAGAGTTATAGGAGAACCAAACCTTGTCCTAGTATTTTTTTCAAAGAATTTGATTACTTATTATAGGGTTTTATGTTTTGTGGACCTATATTTGGTCCATTTAATACAATAATGTTTGGTAGTTATGATAAATATATGTCATAGTGAAGAATTAGAATTGATCACTCTAACCTATGAGAAAAATAACTATTTTTTCAATCACTTGGTGCAAAGGAATGGCTAAATTCTTTTATCTTACATTTGATATCTATCAAGAGTGGAACATCCTCACATATTTATGAGTATTTTATAAAATTATGGGCTTATGTTATCCAAACCTAATGATATTATGTGTAGTAGTGTCTCTAGATGAATAGCCACTTTCTAACAATTCATGAAGTTGTTTCACGACTACCTATGTTTTTGTCTTGTCTGGACATTCATGATCTACTCCTTCATAATGTTTTAGTCTAAGACACCATTCATGATCATGTAATGCTTTGATTTCAATCTCAATGATTTGTGTTAAGTAGAATTTAGACCAAGTGCATAAGTGCCTTAGATAATAAATTACATGATTTTAGCATACAATTCATTCTTTTCACCTTATACTTGGACTGTTAAAATCATGTCTTGGTATTCTACTACAAATTTATCTTCTTTTTGGATCTTTAACAAATTTTTCCTTCTAAAATCATCTAGCATATCCCTTGATCTCTTACTATTTTTTATGTTTGATTTATAGATAAAATTCTTAGACAATTGATGGCATTTCCAAATTTTTATCCCAATTTAGTCTAATTGAGAAAAACCTTTACTGCTAAGTTAGGAAAAATAACATATATTTTGCTCTTTAATATATAAGCATTAAATTCTCAACCGCCTTTACTAAGAAATAAATCTATATTTTAATGAGGGAATATTTTAATTTTGTGTCCTTTTGGCTAGAGATCATAAATGAAATTGCCCTTTCATCTTTGTGTAATTACTTGAGTCAAGAAAATTTCAATTGAGTGATATGAGGTGATATAATATACATTAACATCTAATTCATAATTCAGGTTGCTTAATACTAGGGTGGTGAAACTATGTCCTTGATGTCTTCAAAATATTTTTGGGATTCATTTATACACTCTACATTTGAATCTTGTTTTAACATGGCATTTATAGGTCTTATTATCTCTACAAATACATAAATGAAATTATTAACAATGTTAATGTTTGTAAATAAAAACCTAAGCTCTTTCTTGATATTACGAAATGGTATATTCAATTTTACTTTTACACTATCTAGATTGAAAAATATACCACCCTTGGTGACAATATGGTCAAGAAAATTTCCTTGTTAGACTCCAAAATAATCTTTTTAGAGTTTAAAGATATATCATTATTTATAAATATTTCAAATACACTGGGAAAATGTCCAATGTGTTCATTCCTATATTTAGAAAATGTAATTAAATCATCCATGTAAATTATTGTGAACTTAACACTAAGTTATTTGAAGGTAAAATACATTACACATTGAAAGGTATCATGTACATCAATGATACCAAAAAGCATTCATTTATAAGCAAAGGTTATTTGCTTAATGATGGAAGGCGTTTCACATCATCATGTTTGTCTACCGATAATTGATTATACCTCGAATGTTCATCCAAGAGGGACATCATCTCAAATCCAATTACTATTTCCATAAATTCATCCAATTAAAGTATAGGGTAATTATCATTCTCAAAAGCATTATTCAATTTTATAAAAATGTATTTGTACATTCCTTTCCTTAACAAGAAACAAATTAACAACCCATGTAGAATGTATGATAGAGAGGATAATTTTGGGTAAAAGGAGTTTATGAACATCTTTATGTAAAAGGGATTTTAAGAGGAGGTTGACGTGCCAATGACATTGTCAAAAGAGGCTAATTCCTGGTGTAAGTGAAATAATATGAGTAATAATATAGGGATTAAAAACATTTAGGTCCTCATATGTCCAAGAAAGGACTTATTTAAATTCTATCAATAATTTTATCGACTCGATCATTTCTTCTTTTGAACATGATTTTCCTTCATTCACAATTTGATTTTCTTTGGTAGTATCTAAAATAATCTATATGAATTCTTTCTCAAGCACATCATGGGCTTTATCATGATTATTGATATTGCACCTAACATTTTCTCTGGGGAGATCATACCTTTGTGTATCTTTTTTTTAAAATTATAACACCCCTTCTTATTTGTTGTGTGTTAGGTTTGTGTATTTTTTTCATCTAATATTTCATCTGTGAAAACATATATATGAGTAAGGAATTTTAAGATTTTATCCTTGTCTTTAAATACCTAAAAGTTATCAATATTATCTAGCATTGAGGGAATGGAGACCATATCAAAAAATAATTTATTTAATGTCATATTTGTAATAGGGGATAATTTTTCTCAAATGAAATTAGATCATCAACTATCTTTTTTATCTCTCTAGGAATGGTAAATATATTGAAATATTTAAAGTGTTTGATAAGGTCCAAAGTTCAGTATTTGTATCAGTTGGGGAACTTGGAATTGGATTGAAAAATGATACGCACCTGGTTATCTATAAATTCAAAGTTTCCATAAACTCTCAAAAACCTAATGCCATGGTTAATATAAAATTTCAAACATAAAATTGGTGTTTCATATTCTACAATATTATTTAGAGAATAGAAATTGTAGTATATAGCTAGAAAAGTTATATTTACCACTAGGAGAAATTAAAACCACACTTGTTTTAGAGCCTTATTTTTACTTGGATCCATTGACTTATAGATTTAAAACCCATCATCCATATTTTTTTAGTGGTTCATAGTTATTTGTTTTTTGATACTATATATAAACTCACCAATGTTAGTGGCTATTACTAATGCATTTATATTTTTTTAGTAATTTTAGTAATGAAATATTTCATTTTGGGTTCCCTCTCAAATTATATATATTTTTTTACTCCTTTCCATGGTAACCACATATGAGTGAAATTTGGGGTTACATATCCATTAAAATCCATCAACCAATCTATACTCAGTAATAGACTAAAGGCCTTTTGGATTTCCACTAATTCTATGTTAATATACTATTGAAATTTGAGGTCAGATGCTAATTACATGCGAATATTGGTTAATTATCCCATTAATATAACATCATATTTATCTAAATAAACTAATCTCTTGGTGGATTTATTAAGTTTTAGACATATATTTTGACATTCTGAGTATGACATTACATTTTTAGAGGCTCCCAAGACTATCAAGTAGTTATGAAGATTCTCCCCAAACACTTTGACATAGAGTAAAATAGGGGTGTCTCAATTTTTCCTTTGTAGGTGACCATGTTGGTATGGGTTGTCCTAGATTTTCCCCTTGTTTGATAAATATTTAAGTAATAAATCCTCTGATATGCTACTTGAGCTAACTTATTAAGGAAACGTTAAAATTTGTCTTATTCATTTCCTCAATTACGCTATATCCAACTAATAATAGTCCTAATCTAATATTTTAACCACGTGTAACTTGAGTATGATTTCCACTTCCTTTAGGAGGAGGTTAGTTATTTTTGGATTTAGGATCTAGAAGTGTATCCTTATTATTTTTGATATTTGATGAAGTGTTTGGAAAAATTTTCTTGCTTCTTAGTTCAAACTTGTTCTACTTGAATTATCGAAAATCATGAACTCCATATACATTTTATTCTAGTTAATTATTATCTTCAGACATAAAATCATAGGCTTTAACCATTAGGGAATCAGATGTACTTGGTGACCCACTAGTCTAAGGATTACCATGACTTATAATATCTACTTTGTAATTTTCCATTTCTTTCATGAGGACACCAAGGTTAGGAAAAACATGAGACAATCATGCTCTCCATATTAGTTATATTATGGGAACATTGGGAGAGTTTGATTTGGCATTAATATTTTTTTTTAATTGATTTTGATGGTTATTCTCATAACTATGTTTCCAAATCCAATTATTATTTATACAGAATAAATATTTTCTATTGTTTATCATATCCTAAACAATTTTTTTGATGATTTATAATTTATTAGAGTTTGTTTTTTATGTTATTTTTGTGCTATGATTTGGCTAATTTGCTAGGATTAAGGAAAGTCTCCCTATTATTGGTTAATCTAGGATAAATCTAATGGTATGTGGAAAAATTTAACTTAAAACTAATGTTACATTAAGACCAAGGGGTTGAATTATTGATTTAAGAATCAAATTTATTTCTACAATTATAACTCTTACATAAGGTTCTACTAGTGTGTTGATTGTAAAAATTCTAACAAAAATGGAAGTGAATGGGTCAAACACATCTAGATACATATAATAATCCATGGGGGGAGTATGTCTAGATCATAAAGAGTTTGGTTAAACATTCATTGGAATCAAGAATTGAAGTTCCTCTTGTTTTCATGTATCTCCATCTACACATTGGCAAATTGTTTAAACCTTACATTCATGCCCATGAACTCATCAAATTGGGTGATAAATGTAGTCTCAAATTGCACCCATGTGGTTATAGATCCATCCATTAAGTTTAATAATCAATCATAGGTCGGTACATAAAAATTGAAAGGAAAGAGTATGAAATATATATATTCATAAATAACATTTAAAAGTTTTAGATAAAATTTTAATGCAACAACATGTTCTTCAATATTTCTAGTTCCATCACTTTTAAACTAAGTAAATATTTCTTTGAATTCTGAGGAAGATCATGAGATGTCTAGGGAAGTATCCATCCATTCAAGCTATCATTAGTCTTATAATATGTACACAATATTGTTGAATATTTAATATTCATAACTTAGGGTGACCTCCTACAGATGTTGATATTATAGTACTCCCCTTGTCTCTTTTATTATTTTTATGAAATTTTAAGGGTGATAATAATTGTTCATGTATCAACCTTGACCTAATAAGTCTAATAGAATTATCTTTAGATATTAAAATTTTATTTATATATCATATTAGTCTTGTATACTTGACAAATACCTATTAGGGCTCTATATTTTAGTTCTATACCCTTTTGCTACTGAAAGTCTTGCATTTTCCATCCTAATATGCCTAATTTATTATCTTATGGTCTTACCTATCATTTATGATGACCCAATCTATTGCACTATATAGAAAACCTAAAACTTGATATATATCCTTCATTGTTAGTTTTAGATCCTTAACAACTTTGTAGCCTAATGAAAACTTATGACCCATATAGGGACGCTTAAGTCAACACAAGCCTCTAGATTCTTATCAAGTGTTCAGTCCTCAAAAGTCAGCTAATTTGAAAAATATTTTAAATCCTATGAGTCAACATATTTGTATTATTGAAACCTACCATGATATGTTTTCAAAATGTGTGGTATAAATAAAAATCTAAGCGTACTCCTTATTCATCTAGCAAATACCAGGCAACCACATTTTCAAGCTCATTTAATCAATTACACCAATGAGTTTTACTACCCTATTCTTCCTTATTTTCATATCAGTCATGGGGTAAACCATATTATAGGTCTCAGTCACTAAAATAATAACCCATGAACACTATTTGTCAAGTTATAAGTTAGATCATTGAATACCTTTGTATATATTATATTACACCCTTGTGCCCATACAAGCCAACATCTAGGGGAGAAATACATAAGTTTGAGGCCCTCTTTGGAGTATTGGATATTTAGGTAATGTTCATTGATAGTGGGGTCCTTGAGGTTAGTTCGATACCGTGATCCCATTAGCCCATTTTTGGCATGGTATAAAGACCTAGGGTGAAGATCTAGGTTTTGATCCATATATAGTCATTGACAACCTATGCACACAAATAAAATACATAAAAAAAGGTGATATAAAAATTGAAATAATCTATGTGGTCATTTCATAATAAATTTAATATGACTATATATTTATCTTGTCCCTACCTTTTTCCACCTTTCTACTTCTTAGATTCACCTACACATTTTTAGATAATCTAGTCATTATCTCATATTCTTGTTTATGCAATCAAAATATTGTTTTGAGTGTAATTTCCATATTTAGCATAATTTAGCACTTCAATTCATAACATTCATTTATCTAAGTTTTAAAATTAATTATCCTACTCTTTAATAGTTTTATTCATCCTTGTGTATAGGTGATTATACTCCCTTAACTCTTAAACCCACATATATAAAAAGGTTTGAACATTTAGTGAACTCGACCATTGAGTCTTCTTGTGCAACCATTATTTGCTCTAGGATTTTTTATCTTCCTTGAGTTTCATAATGTACTTTTGATCTATTTTATTATTTATATTTATAAAGATAAAATCAAGATTTACCAATGGCACCATCTATAATATCAAGCATAACCTATGATCAAGAAGAGGTATATATTTATAAATTCATAGATATTGAGCACAAGCAATTTCAAAAATTATCAAGTGGACAAAAATAGGTAAGTTTGACCCATTTCATCGATAAACATACCCATCAAGGTTCTAATAGTCAATATCCCGCTCCCATTATTCATCGATAACCTATGTTGGGTTCCAAATTCCATACTATTAGTAATAAAAAAAGGTAGGTCTTCACATCATGGTGATGGTCAACATGTTCCCAAACTTCTTAAAACCAATTTGGATATGCATGAGTAAAATGTTCTATTATTTAATCGTGAAACATTTCATAATGTTCACAAGGATATCATGACCTCTCTACAAAATTCAAATGATGGGATTTTTACTCTATGCAAAATAATACAATTACTAAATGTTTCTAAGAATCAAAATGATGCACCCATTATTAATAATGTGAACCCCAATCTCCCATCATTTGATCATGAATTATTTCTCAATATTCATAAGGACATCATGGATTCCTTATAAAATTCAAACAATGCACCCTTACCAAAATTTATAACATTTCCAAATAATATGAAACTACTAAAGATTTCAAAGTTTTCAAATGAGGCATAATTACCAAAAATTCAAAGAAAGAACTATTACCAAAGATTCCAAAACTTTTACATGATATACCAAAAGTTCCAAAATTTTCAAATGACATACCATTACCATAAGTTCTAAAATTTCCAAGGACATACCATTGCCAAAAGTTACAAATGTTTAAGTGATGCAAATATTAAAAAAATTACTTATAATGATGAAACATCCATTATTCATATGTTTCAAATGGATGATGAATTATAACCAATGATTACCTATTTGAAAAATTTAACAATTCCTACTACTTATCTTATCTCAATGATGATTACTATATGATATATCCAAAGGAAAGTTTCACTTCTCAAGTTTCACTTCTCAAGTTTCACTTCTCAAAGTACAAATGTCATTTTACAATACTACTACTAGTGATAACATTATCCAAAAACAAACTCTTGAAAAATGTATATTTGAATATCTTTATCCACAATATTTTATCATGATAATAATTACCTTTATTTTTTGGCCTTGAAGATCCTTCCAAATATATAATTCAATATGCACATCATTTTAAAAATTGAGATAAATATGAATGAATATTGTTAAAAACATTTCGTATGAGCCTTATACATGAAACTTGCTTTGGATCTATAGTTTACCAAATGGTTCCTTAACTACATTAAAGCAATTAGAAGATGTTTTATTCTTGGCCTTTAATACGCAAAATGTGCAAAAATTTACATTGAAACATTTTCAAAACTTCAAACAACATGATGATTAATCTCTTCAAGATTGTGTTATTTGATTTAAATATGCATCATATTACTTAGCATATCAACCTTCAAATTTGGAACTACAATTCTTATTTAATAGAGGTATTACTCCTTCACTAAGGTAAAGGGAAATACATAAAATTTATACCTCATTTACCCACCTATACATGGATGTGCATAGATATGATTACTTCCTACTCAAATATAAGAAATAATTAAATCTATATCTTAAAAAGTATAAATGTTTTGTTCATGATACATATGATGGGAAAGATTACCAATTTAATATATTGAATAAACATTTGGTATTCCAAATATTTATATGATTACTTTACAAAATTTACTCAATACAATAATAATACTAGATTGACACACTCCACAACTACTTCAAATTAAACCAAACTAAAAACATCCTCGTGAAAAGAATTTAACAATACATTATTCATGGGTAGAGCTTAATTTCACCATAACCATATTGATCCTATAGGGAAATAAACATTTTACAATGAAAGACATTTGTCACAAATTGTTATACCATCAAAGACATACATCATTAAGGAAGTTATAAAATCTCATTGGGATACATAATATTACCAATTTCTTGTGGTTCATGTGTTGTCTAAACAAAAGTATGGGTCATGCCTCATACAACTCAACATAATTTTACATTGGGTACATTTTGGCTATACCAAATGGAAGCTCAAAAAGATCAAAATAAACAAGGTATTTCATTCTCCTACAAGGGAAGATTATTTTAGATACCACACGATGGTGATGGTAATTCTACTAAGCAAGTAAGAAAAGAAGTGGAGAATGCTATGAACCTTTTTCATTCAAACCACTCCAATCATAAAAAAATTGATCCACTAAATGAACAATGAACAAAATAAATCAAATATTACAAAAATTCAAAATAAATAAATATTCAATAAAATATAAAAAAATTTAAATAATTTAAAAATATTAAGCAATCACATGTTTATTATCTCCTTTGAACCTATGCTATTTAATTTATGTTGGTAAATAACATATATTTTCTATACACATTTATGTTTCATGCATACTTGAGTGTGATACAAACATACACCAAACCCATGATAATTTCACATAAATATGTTGGACCTTTCCTCTTCCCACATGGCACACTATGCTAGGGGCATCTACTTATTTGATCACAATTGATATAAGCTATATTACTTTATGATCATTTTTACATTATCATGTTGAGATTATATACTAACACTTAGACACACCTATACTCATGCTTATATATTTCATAATGTTATTGATATGCTATGTTATATATCATTTTTTATAACACATATATGTAGGGACTAGTATGCTATGCTTATGTTGGTTACTTATACTATAATTACTCACATTGTCACTTCCTTGAGTGTCTTTTTATTACTTGTGGAACATTTGAATATGTTCCTTGATTATTATACCCTATGCCACTATATGTTTCTTTATTTTTATATTTATACATTTGAATATGTCATTATTTTGAGTCTGAAACATCTGAATATGCCCCTCATTTGTAGTCTTTTTAGACCTCTTTTGCATGGCATTGAGTAATCTTATGTGTGTGCTTGATTTTTTGTTATGCTTATATTATTACTTTATAGATGTTACCATGATCTATATCATGCATATTAAGGCTTATTGTGATCACATACAATGAGATTCATTGATATATCTACTTAGACATACTATTCCCGTATGCTACATGATTCAGACACATATTATATAGTTATCTTATCCTTTTGAGTTAAGGTAACTACTAGATTCCATTTCTCTCACCTCAAAAGGGGGGAATATTAGTGGGGGTATGTCATAGAGACATGACCTACATAATTATATAACTATCATAATTTTTAGAATTATATTATAATTTACATGATTTAAATATACACTTGGGTCAAATTTCCATACATTGCACCAATTTTCACAGATTTGGGACAAGCTTTCTTAGATTTTTGACATATATTATACACATTTATAAATAAAAGGTTACATTTTGATATGTACTTTAGATTGAGAGACATTATAGGTGCATATGCCATGCAAGTGCACCAAAAATTTCAATTACATACTCAAACTTATTCAAATATATTTACCAAGAAGCACTGATACTTTACCAAGAAGTACCATTTTCACCAGGAAGCACTATTTTGAGCCTTTTTCTATTGGTATAAATTAGATCCATTTTTAGTGGTTTATATTTAATTTCCTTAATGGTATAACACTACTTAAATTTTTTAAGTTGAGTTAGTTATACCACTTAACTTGGATTTTATTATATTATCACTTGAGTTATGCGATTGAGATGTAATGATCTCAATGGTTGTCACAACTCACCCTTACACTAGATTGGGTGCATAATTACCTTTTGATATCCCTATTAAAATATACAAGGTTTAGTTTTAAACCTCTCTTATCTTCAATGTTTCATAAAGAATCATCTTTACCAAGTCAATGCACCAAGGGGAAATATGGTTGCATTGACACAAATGAGTACTCCTTCTTTGTTCTCTTTCTTTTTAAGAATTTAAACTATGTAAAATTTTAGATTATATGTACTAATTTATACTATAAAATGATTTTGATTATAGTTCATTGATCCAGGTGGATCCATGTACCATTCCATTTTTCAAAGTCTTCAAATTCTATTTGAATCATTTTCACATTGTAGAATTTGTCGAGAGCTTTCTAGCGCTTCTTTCAGAATGAAAAATAGAGTCTGGATGCTCAAGATATAGCTAGTTGAAAAAATATTATGACAGGTAAAAAAAGGGGTGTCAAAAGTGACGTGGCACTATTGAAATATGCCAAGTGGACCAATAGCCATTTGACACGTGCAAAAACAATTCGGTGAAAAAAAAATTTGGTTTGGTGTTTCTATCCACATGTTATTTGAGAAATTTTTAAACGTTTATCACCTTGAAACAAGGCGCCAAAGGCCAAACTGCCACGTCACCCACCATGTCACCCCACTAATCATGAATTGACCAAGTCTAAGTTGGTGCCTAAGTCTTAGGCATTTGAAAAGGGAACAAACTAATCTATTTGAAGCATTGAAAACTAAATTCCTAGCAAATGTGGGACAAAACAAGTCAAAGCACGCCAAAAAAAAAGGAGGCTGACCTTTTCACTCATCCCAAGCACCTAGAAAGGTGACCAATGGTTTTAAACCTTGCACCTTTGGTGCAAAAGGTTAATGCCTTGACCACTTCAGCCACGGAGGCTGAAGTGTTATAAAAGGGATGCAAATTTAATTGAATAGGGATAGGAAGCCGACTGTGTAAAGAGATTTAAGAAGGTTAGAGCCTTGTTATTGCTTTGTACGGCCTTGGGCCATTATTTTCAGGTCTGAGAAATATATTTATAGGCAAATAGAGATTAGAGAAGGTGAATTGAAGACTTGTATTGATTTTGAAAGCCATTTGTTACACAAAATTAATGAGAATGGTCCTCACTTTGAACGGACCCGAAGATGTAGGCTATTGAAGTTGAACTCTGTTATCAATTTGTTGGTGATTTATTATGATTTTATATGATTATTATTATATTCTAATCTTCATTTTACTTCTTGTTTTAATTTCTTTATAGAAAACTAAACAAAAAAATTAAGAAATTGAAGGATCTCTTAAACGTGAAAAAGTGTTTTTCAGATGTATTAAACTTGTATTTTCAGTTTGTAAATTTGATTTTTGGTATCAGAGTGGTCATTATTTAATAGTGATTACTAGTGTATGTTGACAAGGTCTAAATCTTAAAATGGTGAAGGAAAACTTGTTTAGTATAAGCCAGAGATTGGTTCAAGATGTGCTTCAAGGATGGCCAAAGAAGAGATGGAATCTGAACAAGCTTTCCATCGAGCTTTCATGGACATGAGAAGCATGGTTGAGGAACTATATCATGACAAACAAAGGAAATTTGAGAATGAAAAAGAAGGTGATTCACGAGAATCAAAAGGTAAAGAAACTGAAAAACCTTCTTCATCGGATGATGGTAAAAAAACTGTGGAATCTCTCCCTTCACTAAAATTGGATATTAAGTTTGAATTACCAATGTTTAATGGAAACGTTAATGCTAAAAATTTAGATAATTGGGTCAAGCAGATTGAAGTTTATTACAGGGTCCAAAAGATTATAGGGGATGAGTCAAAAATTCATTTGACTACTCTTTGTATGGGAGGCACAACTCTCATTTGGTGGGAGAGTAAGTTGAAGGAAGCTAAGCTTCAAAAAGATAACTCAATTTCTACTTGGAATGAATTTATTAAAGAAATCAAAAAGCAATTCTATCCTTTAGGCTATATGCAACAAGCCATGATGGATTGGTAAAGTTTTAGACAAGGAAGAGGCCAAAGTGTTCAAGATTATACACAAGAATTTAGGAAAAAAAGCTTTACTTTTGAATGTTCCTGTATACACACAAGAAACACTTCTTAAATATATAGGTGGGTTGCATAGTTACTTAAGCCATATGATTATTATGTTCAATCCCACTAATTTAGATGCAATATGTGTTTAAGCCACTCATTTAGAGGCTAGAGGAAAACAATCAAAAGAATTTTTTTCTAAAGTAAAAAGTAAGCAATCTAATGTTAAGCAATCCAAAAGGGAAAGTTCATCAGGAAAGGGTAAACAGAAATCCACTTATACTGTTAAAAAAGAAGAAGGAAAACCATTTTGTAATCATTGCAAGAAAAATCATGATGAGTCTAAGTGTTGGAAACTACATCCTGAGTTAAGGCCTAAGAGGTTTCAAAAAAAATAAAAGAAGGCTAATGCTATGGTTTAGGACTTAGGTTTAAATTCAGGTGATAAAACTAAGATTATAGCTATGGGATTACATAATGATTTTTCTCTTTCAATTTCTAGCACTAAGTCATCAAATGTTGCATCTTCTTCTAAATAGAATTCTGTGCATGTTGATAAGAAAAGAAATGAATTGTTCCACATTAGAGTTGTTTCTAAACATACTAAGATTGACACTCTATTTGATAGTGGTTCACAAGCAAATTTAATTTCTGAAGAGGTTGTTAAGAAGCTAGGCTTACAAACCAATCCCCATCTGAAGCCTTATCCACTAGGTTGGGTGTGTTACAATGTGAAGCTACAAGCCTCACAAACTTGTAGACTAAGGTTTGCCATCACATTCAAGTTCGTAGATGAGGTTGAGTTAGATGTTGTTCCATTGGACATATGTGGGATTGTTTTGGGAAGCCCATATCTTTATGATAGAAAAGCAATGTTTTATAGAGAGGAGAATAAGTACTTGCTTGTTAAGGATGGCATTGAATATATAGTTAGAGCACATCACATTAGAACAAGTCTTTCCTTGGTTACAGCAGGGAAAATGAAAAGACTAGTTAATTCAAGCAAGACTTTTTGTCTCATGTTGATTAAGTCTAAGGAAAAAGAATATTCTCAAGCTTTGGAAAAGTGTGATCTTAGACACAAGAATGAATTGGTTGAAATCATTTCTAATTATGATGATGTATTTTAGGATCCTAAGGGCTTACCCCCTACAAGGGGAGTTCAACATGAAATTCAGCTATTGCAAGATTTTCCTCTCCCTAACATTGGCATGTACAGGTTATCAATGGTGGAAAATGAGGAAATCAAAAAATAGGTAATTGATCTATTGGATAGAGGTGTTATTTGTCCAAGTTCATCTCCTATTGGTTCACCAATTATTTTGGTGCTAAAGAAAGATGGCACTTGGTGAATGTGTGTTTATTTTCATGCTTTAAACAAAATTACTATTAAGAATCATTACCCTCTTCCTCATATAGATGATTTGTTGGATCAATTAAAACATGCTATTTATTTCACTAAGCTAGATTTGAGAAGTGGATATCATCAAGTAAGAATAAATGAAAGTGATGTGTGGAAAACCGCATTCAAAACAAAATAGGGATTGTTTGAATGGCTTGTTATGCCTTTCAAGTTGTGTAATGCCCCTGCTACATTCATGAGATTGATGAATGATGTTTTTAGACAGTTTCTTGATGATTTTGTTATAGTTTGCTTAGATGATATATTGATTTTCAGCAAGTCTTGGGAAGAGCATGTGATCCACATTAAGAAAGTCATGGATGCATTACGAAGGGAAAAACTTTATCTAAAAATGTCAAAATGTGAATTTGGCAACACCTCTTTGATATACTTGGGTTACATTGTAGGACATGGTAAATTGAAAATTGATCCTACAAAAGTGGCAGTTATTGTTAATTGGCCTACACCCACTAACATAACTGAGGTTAGAAGTTTTCTTGGTGTAGTATAGTTTTGGCACAAATTTATTGCTCAATTTTCATATATTGCATCACCTTTGCATTCTTTGACAAGTGTGAAACAGGTCATTCAGTGGCGAGGCAAACATCAAAAAGCCTTCGACACTTTGAAAGAAAAGATAAGTACTACTCTAGTCTTGGCACTTCTTGATATACAACAACCATTTGAGATCGAGATGGATGCAAGTGAGTATGCTATGGGAGCTATTTTAATGCAAGGTAAGAAACTAGTTTGTTATCATTCTGAAACCTTTACAAGTGTAGCAAGAAAATATCCAACTTACGATAAGGAATTGTATGCATTGGTTCAAAGTGTTAAAAAATGGAAACATTACTTAATGGGTAAAGAAACAATAATACATAACAGATCATCAGCCCTTACAGTATCTCCAATCACAAACCAAACTACAACAGTCTAGACATTTTCGTTGGATGGGTTTCTTACAACAATTTCATCTTGTGATCAAGTATAAAAAAGGTATTCAGAATAAGGTTGCAGATATGCTATCTAGGCCTCCTATGGTTGTTGCATCTATTCTTTTACAACATGGTTCTTTGTCTCATGAAAATTATAAAGAGCAATATGTGAATGATCTTGATTTTTAGGATGTTTATAAAGACTTGATGAGTAGTAGACAAGTAGAAGAATTGGACTATCATGTACACAATGATCTTTTGTATCATTTGGGTAAACTATGTATTCCTCAAAATGAGAAGGTGCACATGATTAGAGAAGCACATACTTCTCTTATTTTTGGTCATTTTGGAGTTGCTAAAATGGTTGCACATTTGAGGATGTATTGTTATTGGCCTCGTATGTAGGAAAATGTTGCTAAATATATAAAGGGATGTACCCTTTGTGCCACAAGTAAACCTAGTAACAGGAAACTAGGACTTTATAATCCTCTACCTATTCCTACTCACCCCTGGGAAAGTATCTCCATGGATTTTGTTGGGGGGGTTTCCTATGACATAAAGAAAACATGACTATTTATATGTGGTTTTGGATAGATTTATCGAAATGTGTGTTTTGATTCGTTGCACTAAGCAAATTACTGGTGAAGGCACTTCACATTTGTTCTTTAAACATGTATGGGTTCATTTTGGTTTGCCTACTTCAATTATTTCTGATCGGGATTCTTGATTTATTGGGGAGTTTTGGTTAACTTTATGGGGACTAATGGACACTAAATTAAAAAAAAGCACTGCCTTTCATCCACAAACTGACAGACAAACAAAGGTTGTGAACCGCACTGCGGTACATTTGCTTAGGGGTTATAGCAATAAAAATCCAAAGTTATGGGATGAACAATTATGTTACATACAACATGCATATAACAAGGCACTTCATTCTTCTACTATGAAATCTCCATTTGAAGTTTGTTATGGATACTTGCCTAAATCTCCTCTAGATGTTTGTTATGGATAGGATACAGCTGTTGGTGAACCAAAAGAAGCCATTCAAGCCAAGAAGGTCATTGAACAAATACAATGCATACATCAGACTATTCATACTCAATTGGAGAAAATTCAAGCCAAGTATAAAGCTAGGCATGACAAACATCATATTGATCACCAATTTGTTGTAGGTGATATGGTATGGCTTCACATTAGTAAAGAAAGACTGACAGGTGAAGGTAAAAAATTGAAACCAATCTGGTATGGTCCTTTTTAGATAAAAAAAAAAATTGGCACAAATACTTTTCGATTAGATTTACCATCTTACATGCATATTTATTTAGTTGTAAATGTGGAAAATCTGAAATTGTATGAGCCTCCAATGATAATTGATCAGATGAAAGTGTATCCATTCCTTTCATTGATGATTTTTCTCCTGAATATCTAATAGAATTGTAAGAAGATACTATACTTGACAGGAATATGTGGACTTCATGAAGAGGTAATGCTGATTATCTTCATGTTGGTCTCAAAGGGATGCACCCAAGCAAGGCTAGATGGATGAAAGTTGGAAAGGTGAGGGAAAAATACCCTCACCTCATTACCAATTAATTTCAACTTTCAGAGGTCCAAAAGTTCTTAGTGAGGAGGAATGATCCAAGTGGATCCATGTATCGTTCCATTTTTCAAAGTCTTCAAATTCTATTCGAATCATTTTCACATCGTAGAATTCATCGAGAGCTTTCTAGCACTTCTTCTGGAACAAAAAATAGAGTTTGGATGCTCAAGATATAGCTAGTTGAAGAAATCTTGTGATAGGTAAAAAAAAGGGGTCAAAAGGGACGTGACACTGTTGAAATATGCCAAGTGGACCAATAGCCATTTGACATGTGGAAAAACAATTAGGTGCAAAAAAATTTTGTTTTGGTGTTTTTATCCACATGTTATTTGAGAAATTTTCAAATGTTTATCACCTTGAAATAAGGTACCAAAGGCCAAACTGCCACGTCACCCACCATGTCACCCCACCAATCATGCATTGACCAGGTCTAAGTTGGTGCCTAAGTCTTAGGCATTTGAAAAGGGAACAAACTCATCTATTTTAAGCATTGAAAAATGAATTCCCATAAAATGTGGGACAAAACAAGTCAAAGTGCACCAAAAAAAAAGGAGGAAGCCGACCTTTTCACTCATCCCAAGTGCCTAAAAAGGTGTCCAATAGTTTTGAACCCTGCACCTTTGGCGTAAAAGGTTAATGCATTGATCACTTCAGCCACGGAGGTTGAAGTGTTATAAAAGGGATGAAAATATACTTGAATAGGGACAGGAAGCCGACTGTGTAAAGAGATTTAAGAAGGTTAGAGCCTTGTTATTGATTTGTACGGCCTTGGGCCATTATTTTCAGGTCTGAGAGATATATTTACAGGCAAACAGAGATCAAAGAAGGTGAATTGAATACTTGTATTGATTTTGGAAGCTATTTGTTACACAAAATTAATGAGAATGGTCCTCACTTCGAATGGACCTGGAGACGTAGGCTATTGAAGCCGAACTCCATTATAAATTTGCTGGTGATTTAGTATGATTTTATCTGATTATTATTATATTTTGATCTTCATTTTAATTCTGGTTTTAATTTCTTTATACAAAACTAAACAAAAAAAAGTGAGAAATTAAAGGATCTTTTAAACGTGAAAAAGTGTTTTTTGGATGTACTACACTTGTATTTTTAGTTTACAGATCATTCATACACCCAAAAAAACTCTAAGTGGACTCAAGCAAAGGTAAGATGTGTTATACACACCCAAGTACACATTCCTTTCTTTTAACTTGGTAAGTTTATCTTTATGCATGACTAGATGGGGGGTGTAAATATATACATTAAAATCTGATTTATATAACATATTTGTCTTGTATACTTGAAAAATACCTATTAGGGATCTATCCTTCAGTTCTAGACCCTACTACTACCAAAAGGCTCATATTCTCCATCTCACTATGCCTAATTACTTATCTTATGGCATGAGCCTATCATTTTTTATGACCCAGATCTCCTGCACTGTATAGAAATCACAAAACCCAATAAATATCATTCACTATTAGTTTTATATCCTCAACAACTTCCTAACTTACCAAACACTTGTATCCCATACAAGAACACTTAAATCGATGTAAGTATCCATATTTATATCAAGTGTCTAATCCTCAAAAGTCATCTAATTTGAAAATATTTTGAATATTATGGGTCGACATATTTTCCTTGTTGAACCCCACCATGATATATTTTCAAAAGGAGTGGTATAAATATAAATCTAACCTACTAATTCTTCATCTAGCAAATACTAGGAAAGAACCTATTCAAGTTCATTTAATCAATTACACAACTGAGTTATATTGCCATATCATTCCCTATTTTCATATTAATCTTAGGAGTATTCATATTACATGTCTGAATCACTCAAAGAACAACTCATGAGCATTATTTTTTAGGTTATAAGTTATACTATTACATGCCTTTGTATATAGTATATTTCACCCTTGTGCACACACAAGTAAAGACCTATGGGAGAACTACATAAATATGAGGCCCTCATTGGAGTATTGGTTATGTAGGCAATGCTCATTAATAAAGGGGTCCTTGAGGTCAACTTGACACCATGAGTTTACTAACCCATTTTTGTCAATGTACAAATACCTAAGATGAAGGGCTAGGGTTTAATACACAAATAGTCATCGACAACATATGTGCATGAACAAAAGACATAAAAAAAAGGTGACATAAAACATATAATAATATAGGTGGTCACTTCACAATACAATGAATATTATATATAAGTCAGTTACATCAAGATCATGATAAAAACATCTACCCAAGTTTCCCATGACTGATGCAAGTGTCCAAGCCTCTAGAAACAATATTTCCAAAATTTGACAATTAGATCCTGATCTTGTACCTACCTTTTTCCACCTGTATACTTCTTCAGATCTACTTGCATATTTTCATATAAGCTAAGTATTATATCTTATTCATGTTTATGCAATCAAACTACTATTTTGAGTGTACTTTTTCATATTTATCATCACTCAACACTTTAATTCAAAATATTCCTTTATCTGAGTTTTCAATTCATTGACCTACTCTAGAGTATTTTTATTCATCCTTGTGTATAGGACATTCTAAAATCTTAACCCTTAAAACCATATATCCAAAAAAGGTTAATTTTCCTTCCTCCTAATGCCAACTTCCTATTATCTAGTATTTTTCCACAAACACAATTAAAGGGTTTATTGTGACCCTCCCATTTTAATTATTCATAAAGAGAAGACCATTATACGAGTTAATAAAGCATTTCAAATATATGTAAATTAAAAATCAATTCAAATATGTTCTATTGATAAAAATTTATACTATTTTATTTATTTACACTAATCGATGGTGATAAATAAATAATAAAATGACATCCTTTTCCACATAAATCACATAATTCTCTTTCCAATGAAAATGATCTATTCTCTTATCAAGATTTAAATATAAATATAAGTTTTTTAATAGTTAACTAATGATATCATTATATTATATAACATAACAATTATCATAAAACTAAGTCAATCTTCTATGAAAATAACATGAGATCAAGTCCATAAAAGATCAAGCAAACTTTACTTGTAAGATTCTAGTTAGTCAAACAATGACCCCTCAAACTTTCATAAAATAAATCAATTTTATCATTTAATGATCATATAACATCAATCCAAAATATAAATATTAACTAATTTTTATAACTCATAAAACATTTCCAAAATACCAGAACATAAATTGATCATGCACAATCTAAGATATTAAAATTTCAAAACTTTATCGACATTAAATTAAAGTAATACTTAAAAAAATATTAAAATTTTATAAACAATGAATTAAACCAATGATTAAAACAAAAAGACTATTTTAAGCCCAAAAATCACTTCTTCATCAACTTTCTTATTTCATCAGAATTTCAAATAAATACATGAAAATAAATAAAATAGTAACATATATATTTTAAATTATATATAAACTCTATAAAAAATATATCATTAAACAACTACTGCAAGATTATTTAAACAAAAACAAATATTTCAATCTTAAACTTCTCAAGCAACCAACTAAAAATATATATATTTTTTCAAACAAACTCCTTAGATCTAACAACATACACATTGGATTCTTCAAACAACATACTTTCCCACCAACAAAGTTGTATGACTTAGGTAACATGATTCTATAAAATACATGTCAATCAATCATATATTACAATTTAGAAGATTCACCTTAATCTCTAGAATGGTATGCCCAACTTTTTCAATGATTACCTAAGTTTGTCCCACTACGTGAGTAGGAGAGGCGAAATAATTTTCTATAAAAATTCCTTGGAGCCTTTGTAGTCTAGTTACTTCCAATTTAAGTGTCTTGAGGACTAATTCAACTATATTTCTAAATAAATTGGGTTATACCCAACTTCTTTCCTTAGTTTCAAGGGTACAAATTTAAATTTATGGAAAATAAATAATGGGACTTAATAACAAAGGCCTCCAATGATTCTACCATGCTCTCTAATCTCTTTAAAATCATCTCCAACCTCCCTCAATAATTATTGGTAAATTCCTACACCATTATAGATTTGCATTTAGAAAAACAAATTATTTTGGAGGAATTTGGTCCTAATTGAATCCTAGCATTCTTGATGAAATAACCATTGACTTAATATTTATTATTTTCTCCTTTTTTTTTTTTCCTGTACACTACTTTTACATATAACAATTACTATTTGAAACTTTAAGAAAACATTAAAAAAATCATTGAGTGCCTTTTCATATCCAAACAATTATTTATGAACATATATCTTTATCATAACTAAATATTTTACATTATATTTTGATTTGTCTAATTCTTTCTCTTAAGCAGTAATCATGTTAACATAAAATATGTATTCATTAGATATATAGTTGTAGGCCATATTACCAAGTGTTTAAATAATGGAGAGAGGAGTTGGTTTCATCATTTTAGATTTATCTACCAAAATATAAGTATTAATGACAATCAATTATTCATATTCTCTCATCATGTTTTACCTAGTGACTTTCTTGATATTTTTATCCTCGTACTCTATGATTACCTCTGGTTCCTCAGTGAAAAAAATCAATGTTCTCCTATTTTCTTCTTTCAAATTCAAATTGTTTCTTAAAATCTAGAAAATAAGGGCCTGAAAGGTTTATTATAACATATAGTTGTGAAATTTTATCAACTTTTGAACTTATTTAAATTATATAAATCATTACCATGTCATCATTAAACACCTCAATAACATATTTTATTATGATAAACTTATCTAAAAAACCATATATCAACTATCAATTAAAATAACAGTTAGATAATTATCAATAGTGGGAGGTGTACATGAACCTAAAGTTTCAATCATTAATGTCTTAGGAATCATGGAATGTGTTTCCTCAATAATGAGGTTAGTTTCAAAAATTTAAATCCTTACTTTAAATGACACTACCATTGTCTAAATATTCTAATTTATGAGCTCATTTCAAAATTCACTCTTTTTCCTTAATTATCTTGATATGATTAACATTCCTTGCTTATACTAACTTGATTATAGATTCTTGATTCTATACCACATCCATGAAAATATAATGCTTAAGGTGATGCCCATGTATGTAGCTTAAGTTAGCATTTGGTTTAAGAGAATCCAAATAATTATTAGTTCACCCTAACAAGTCTCATTCTAAAATACATGGTTATTGGAGCTTATATTATTTTTTTCATCACCATCCATATTCAACACAAATTTCCATAGGAATCAATTGGTCTAACACATAAAATATAAATCCATGAGAAAGTTTGAGTTCTCCTTCAATCCTAATAGGTGTTCCTTCTTGGAAGTAAAATTAATTTTCCATGCTATGCATGGTATCTCTTGTGGCCGAGGAAAATTTTGGGCATTTTACATCATGAACAACTTTATAAATTACAAGGATAAATTCATTACAAATAATGGAATACTTTTGAATGTGAGTATGATGATATAAAACACTGAAAATGGTATGGATAGTTTTCTTGTCTATAGAGGACCATTGCGAAAATTTTAGTGTCAAAATCTAAGGAGACTAAAATATTTTATATGAGGTATGATGTGATGTAAAAGTTTTCCACATTTATTATAATCTCTAAAAATGTTTTATGAAACAAAAAGAAATAAACTCACCCAAATTTGGTGGAATACATTATTTAAATAGGATATGTAACAACGAAACCCATGGCAAATTTACTAGCTCAATTGTCTCATGTACATATACTCAAATCAATAGAACCATGGCCTCATTGATCATAATTTTAAATGAAAACATAATATGACATCAATTTTATTCTTCCATAAATTGGGGTTAGCTTTCTCAATGTTTCAAAACTTCATAAAGTTTATGTTCGAACTTCCACTTTTCTCTCTATTTCTTATCATAATTGAAATTTGGCTCTAATAATATTAACATTTTACTAATGGAAAATATTAAAACATTAATGACCAATATTCCATTTGACACATACAATCGACTATTATTTTCTTTTAAATAGTGACACACATCCATTATAAGTTTTCAACAAAGGAATACATTATATTTAGCCACAAATGTATGCAAATACAAGCTCTAGAGCTTCCACATATCCTCCTCTTCTTTGTTATATCCATCCATTACATTTATATGTTTATTTTCATATTTGAATAATTCATAAATCTATATAAATTTGACTTACTACATGTATGTGGAGAGAATAATGTCTCTCAACTCTTTTTTGGAGAAAAAATGTTCTTTACTTCTAGCCATAATGGAAATTACAGTTTCACTATCAATCTATTTTATTCTACTAAACCTTTCCACTAAAATATTAATAATGTCGAGAATAAAATATCTTTCCACTAAAATATTAATAATGTCTCTCAACCGTAAATTTTCCCCATTTGATCCCTTGAGGCAATAAATAATATCATTAAATCAAGTTTAAAGAAATAAACAAATTTAAAAAATAGGGAAAGGTGGAATCTTTCAAGTTTCATGAGATCGATACACATGGCAACATCCTCTCTCACACATGGGAATATGATCTCATTATGTGTGGGACTTATCGAGTCTATGTAAAACATTCAAAACCTAAACGAAGACTAAGTTAGATACAAAAAATTAAAAAACAAACTCAATCAAACCCAATGAGACTTCCATACTCAATGGGATCTGATGCATGGTAAAAGAGGTACAAATCGAGAGTTTAAACAATACGATCTGAGATTAAATTTAAATAGAATTTAGAAAAAATTATATAAAACTTTAGATTAATTAAAATAACTTAAAATTAATTTAAATAAAATCTAAGGCAAACTTTATCCAAAGAAAATGAAATTAATTATGTAATCTGGATGAAATTAAACTTGAACTTTATAAATAAAAGATTTGTATTTTTAAATGAAATAAAATTAAGGTTTTAAATAAATTTGAGGTTATATATTTTTTGGATTCAAAATATGAAAATTTACCATAAAGTTCAAAATAATTATTGTTTATTTCGGGGTTCAAAATTAGGTGTCCTAAATTCTCTTTAAAAATTTAGATTAATTGGAAACAATAATCCTAAAGACTAAGATTAGGGTAGGTATAAGGATATCTTGGGTGTGCTTATTAAAATTTAACCTACCCATAATCAAATGAGAATTGAAGTATAACTCACGTAAAATGAGGCATAACTTACATGAAATGATATGATAGAGGCAAGGAAGAGATCTAAATAAGATCAAAATAATAATATGATCTAAAAATTAATTATGAAATACAAAGAAGAGGAAGGTACATATAACTTAAGCAAGAACAAACTTCCCTTTCCTTATTGGACACATAGTAGGTGAATGTGATTGACCTATGTAGAGGTAAAAAAACTATTGAATGGCATAAAGGTACACATCATTATCTTATTCAAAGCCTAAATATATAGGTCAACCTAATTATATATTATACTAAACCCAAGTTAACTTAATAAAGATGCATATGAAATATTACATTAAGCCTCGCCCGCTCCCCTCCCCCCCCGCAAAGTACAACTTAGGCATATCTATAGAAAAAATAATAAGGCTTATAATCCTCTAAAAATGGCTCTAAAAAATTGGTAAGAATCCAAATTTAGAATGAAGTGAAATAATGTAAGTCTCAAAATTTATAATGTAGATGATGAGGGCCTCTACTTAAATCATGAATGAGATCCACCTGCATTGAAAAATATTTCTTACCTTTATAAAAGCAAGGATAAAACATGTAAGCTAAAAAATTTACCAATACATGAAGGAAGAAAGAGGCAATAGTATGAAAATATTTGAAACTAGTTTAAAAGTGAAGAGTGGTAATGGCCTAAAAAGTTTGTGTGAAATATCTGAAAATTATGCCACCAAAGAAGATATGTTATAAGAATGACATGCATCTTTTAATAAAATAATTTCTAGTGAAATGGGGGGTGTGACTCAACGATCCTCAAAGTTTAATATTGAGAATCCATAACGTATAGTGGATCATCCCTAATATATGAAAATGTGGAAGTGCCAAATAACACTATGGGGGGGACTCCCATCAAATACTAAAAAAAATGGACAAAGGACCCATAAGACATGATGGGTAATAATTAAACCAATTGGAGAAAGAATATTTTAAAATAAAAGAGAGAATATCCAAAAGATAGATGAGTCATCAATGAAATAAAAAATGCCAATGAACACAATAGGCACATTCTCATTAATGGAGATAAAAACATCCTCTGAAGTATACATGTAAGATGGCTCTATAAGATAAATATCATGTAGGGAATAAGGAGATGGATCTATAAATAGATGTCCAATGTACTTTAGAAACTCATATACTAACAGATGCTCTAGAAATAGGAGACAATTATCTTATATAATAATATCACCACAAGATATAAAAGGTTTGGAAACTATAATCTTACAAGAAGGTGTGGAAATAGTCTCACAAAAATAGTCACCAAGAAGAGAAGGTGCTCATTGTATAATTTTTTTAGTATCATCCAAAATTTGTAATGGCACTTTGTGTGCTCTAGATGGTGATGTAAATACATGAAAACATTTAACATCAGGTGAAAAAAAATAATGTCACATATATTGAGCTAGTTTTTGTAAAGAATAGGGTCAAAAGGAATAGGAAAATGCCATATAGAAAAGGAATAAGGTCTTATGTATAAAATAAATATTTCATGAAAAAAAACCATTATGCATAATTTGCCTTGAAATTAAGGATAATCTAACATGACAGTAGTCTCAAGTAGTGTCTCATAACAAATAGGAGTATATTACACTAGCATACACAAGGTGAAACTTTAAAAATGAGAAGCAAGATATTATAATGTGTTGCAATACGCACAAAAGATAGTGAGGGTATGAATAGGGATCAAAATAATGGATCTTGACACATGCAAAAAAAAAAAGGTAAAAAAACCATGAAAAAATGTTAAGAGTATCATAAAATGTCAACAAAGTCCTTAAAAGCAAAAAAGTGTGCTTAGGATAAAATAACCCAATCACAATATAGAGGCATGCAAGTTGAGGTTGTGGCATGAAAACTAAGGTTTTGGCACACAAATTGAAGTTTCTGCACGTAAACAAGAGTTTATTAGATGAAAAATTTACCCTCACAACATAAAAATTGATATTGGTTATGTAAAAAAAGTAAAAATCTCTCACTACTACTTATAAATCTATAGTGTGAGTTACATTACTAGAATAAGAGATAAAAAGGTAAAATAGAGATATATGTAAATCCATATAATATAATTCAAATATAAGAATTCTAATGGATTATACTTTAAATATTATGTAATTTAAAAAAAAACATGTGAAAATACTGAATAAAACTCAACATATGAGCCCATAAAGGTCTCTGAACGAGGTTTCTTATAGTATTTTATTGCAGTAATGTCATACTAACAAACATTAAGTGCCCAAAAATCTAAAAAATCATATCCATTTTTTTGAAATCTAGAAAATGAATCTGAGAAAAAAAATCCTCTCAAGAATTCTAGATCAAATGACATTGCCTCTAAAGTGAAAACATATCAAAAAGGCCCTAAGTGGGCAAGAGGGAACCCTTGAATCCAAGGTGGATCCCCTAGTTGTATCTAAGGCCAAGGTGCTAACTATACTATAGGTATGTAGGTACATCGTTACACATGTCTATGGGTATTTAAGTATGCATGTACATAGTTTTGTACGTACATATGTGTGCAGGTCTACATATACACTTGTGTGCATATATAAAGGTATGAAAGGTCATATGCAATTATGGACTATATAGATTGAAAAACCCAAAAAATCTATAAAAATGTAGAAAACTTAATAAAAATACACATGTCTATAGTATACAAAATACACTTAGGTTATAATTGGAGCCTCCCAAAAGTCACCATAGATGTTTTCAAAAAACCTAACATGTTTATCATCAACCCTTAAGCTTTTTAATTTTCTAAATGCATTTTTAGAGTTACAAATTCTATAACATACTCCAGAAAAAAATTTCCTTTCAAAAATGCGCAAAACTTAATCCTACTTAGTAAAGCAAGCCTACAAAGTTTCTAATACCATATTAGAATTTGACATACCTAAGATCAAAACATAATTGAATCATATATTACATAAACCAAGGCATATCTCACATGAAATTTTGGGACAAAGGGTGAGAAAGAGATATGAATAACATCATAATAATAACATGATATAAAATCTAATTATGAAATACAAAGAGTAAGAGGGTAGATATAGCTTGAGCAAAAAAAGCTTCCCTTTTCCTATTGAACACATAACATAATAGGTGCATGTGATTGGCCTATGTGAAGGTGTAAAACTATTAGATGGCATAAAGGTGCACATATTTTTATTATTGTAATCCTAAATATATGGGCAAAACTATCTGTAGATTATAATAAACCCAAGTTATCTTAATGCACACGAAACATTACAAAAATAGTATTAAACTCATCAACTTCCTTGTGTTGATTTACCAATTATTAATTTTTTATTTTCATGTAATCCTAATTAATATACACATTAATTTTTTCCCACACCCATAAGGTATGAAGGATGATCCAGGTTCCAATAGAGGGAACCTAGCCCCTTCTACAAACCCAATGGGGACTATGGAAAAGCTAAGGTTGAAGAACTCAAGGAACACTAGACTGAGATGAACTAAGTGGACTGAGATTCTTTTCCTCCCCTAAAACTTCACCATGATAGAACTTAGTGTTAAGGACCCTGAAAAATCTAGATTGTTTCTTTTTAGTTTGAATGGGGTGATCATTCTTGTTTGACATATGAAATTACTCTCTATCTATTGGTTAACTATCTAATTTGAACTTAAAATTTGAAACCCTTGGTTAGACTCTTTATACCTTGAAAATATCATAAGGACTGAAAGTGACTCTATTTTTAGCTATGGTTTGAAACAATCAAGAATAAATCTTGGCATCTCCTTCATTTTGTGATGATAGTGGGTTAAACTGTTGATGGTGGAAGGACATTAAGCTTGTAATTATTTTGTTGGACAATTACATATACTTGTATTATGTGGGGTGGTTCTATCTATTATAGATTGGGTTGAAATGTTAACAATGATAACATTCCTCTTGTAAATATTTTCTATTATGCTTTCACTACAAGCCATTTCTAGAGCTCTAGTCCTCAAATAGGATTATGTGTTATTAAAAGTATCTCCTTAATTTATAATTATCTTGCATGTACTTTTAGTTGATCAAAATTATGCCTAGAACTATAGAATTATACTCTATGTGATAGTTATGGATTGAACCTATGACTTATATGCACATTTTAATATGGACTTGCACTCAAGAATACAAATTACAATAATTGAACCTTATATGGATCTTCAGTGTTGTGTTTTTTCAGTAAGGGTTGACTAGTGACTTATGTGGAGATTATTGTTTGTTATGATGAATGACTAATTACTACCGTTTATTATCTAAGTGAACACTAGAATTCCATTGTAGCTTGGATATTGTACCTATATTTGGATTCTATTGGGTAGTAGACTGTGAAACATATGGGTTTGAAAAGAGTATTATTAATAAACTTTGAGCCATGACAAACTAACAAAGATGATAGTTAATTGAACAATGATTTCATTAAAAACTATGAGAAGATGATCTTGTTTTCATGATGGATATTAACACATATTTTTGAAAAAATTAATGAATTATCCATATGAGTCACATTGGTTGCGAATCCTTGGCATTATATTCATAATATTATGGTCTACAGTAGTAGATAAAAACATGCTAAACCTCTTACAAATATTGAATGCCTTTTTGGTCCTTATTTGTATGTTATCCTTCTTGGTTGAAACTCCATTTTAAATCTATCATGAGTTATTTTATAGAGGTATAAGTATCGTATTACTATACCTAGTTGAAATGCTAAGAGAATTATAATGAAGACAAGGGGAACCTAGTTCCTAATCATTTCCTTGACATTCAAATATTAATTTCACAAGACATAAAATTTGATATCTGTGTAATTTTACTAAATGATATGAGATTATTGTGTCGATGAACCATGGACAAGGTTTCACTAAATTAGTCTCTCAATCCTTATATAAAAAATATAAACTTGTATGATTTTGTCTACCATTCAATAAGTCTTTTGCCAACGCAATGATTGTAGAAACCCTTTTTTTGTTCATTATACATCATATTTCATGTGTGTGTTGAGGATATTCAATATTTTTTTAAGGTCTTCAAAGTTATATTCAAATTAACCTTTCATTCTAGTGTCTTGTACTTGATTTTACACATGGTTCTCTAAATATTTTACTAGTTGTATTATTATATCTTCTACCCTCATTGAAGTGTAAGGACACTCCAAATTAGGGTGGTGTGTGAGGGATCTATTACAACTATATGGTTGGAGGAAAAGTTATTCAATGATGCTTTCCCTCTCCTCTATTTTTAGAATAAACAATTGCTATTGGTACTTGGGTTGAGTTTGTATATCAACATTATATCTAGTTTACTTTCTATAATTTTGATGTATGTATCTTAAGACAAAGTAAGTTTGTTGAACTTTTTATGTTTGAATTTTTTTAAATATTAATCCAATGGGGTAGGCTTGTTCTCCATACATATATATTTGATGGATCCTATGTATTTATCTCTTTTATAATGGAAACATATGCTTAATTATGGATGATTAAGTACTTTCTTTCCAATTTATTCATGCATCCAATTATTTGAATGAGTTGATATGTGCTAAGTACTAGTTAGTGTACTTTTTTCTTAATTTTGAACTTGATGGAAATTGGTTAATTTATATATTTCCTTATCACATTTCTTTCCCTAATTTCTCTTAATAACCTAGGGTGTCGACATGGAAATTTAGTGCTATATATTTATCATGAGTGGTAAAAAATGTCAACAAAATGCACATTTTCTAGTGATCAACTAAATGGTATGTTATATAGAACAAAAGGATATATATATTATTTCCTAGTACAAAAGAAGGAAAATCATCAATATACTAATTGAGCCTATCCACATTCTCTTCTATGCCACCTAGCCTCAAGCCCATCCTTCTTAATAAAAATGTAACAAGAGAAGAATTTTACTTTTAGTCTTCCCCTATTGTTCAAAAATTAACTATCCATTACCTTCAATCCTTATTTTTTATTAAAAAATACCATTTTAAAGTAGAAAAGTGTCCTCTTCCAATAAGGCTTTTATCACCCACCACATCATAATAATGGTTTTGCACTTGTCATATGAAAAAAAAAAAAGAATAACTTTAGAGGAAACAACAAGCTTTTGTTATGCCCTTAACCTATAGTGTATCAAGGGATATGTGTGTCTAATATGTGGTTTACATAACCTTTTACCTTATGTTGTCACATTTATCTATGTTCTCACATTGTTAGTAGGGTCATCCTATAGAGTAACCAGAGCCTAAGTAGGGTATATATAGGAGTTAATTGTTAGTACTTGAGTATGATATCATGTTTTTATTATTATTTCATGGTTATTTATTTTTCCTTCTTGAAATTACTTAGTCTTATATTTATAGTATTATGATCTGCTATCAACTCTTTTTGTGGATGTGCACTAATTTGTGCTTATTAATTACAATAAACTATTATTGTCAGTTTATTGATACTTATATTTACATCCTTTTTTTTGAATTTAAATGATCTATCTTAATAATTTCATTAAAAGTGGTATCAAAGCTACAATTTCACAAAGGTTCTGTAGTGTAGAGTTTCAAGTCTAATATAGAGGTTTTTCTATGAGATGGAGGATAAAAAACATAACTTGATATCTGAAAGTAGTTTATTTTTTCGATCATTGTATTATATATTGAGTTTTTTAATTAAAAATGTATAAAAAATATTTCAAACCCTTCTCCAAAATAACAGTCTTTGGATTTGTCTCGGCAAGATGATCATATGGTTAAATTCTTTGGTACACTTTTTTTACCCATAAAACTTGAAATAGATACCCTAACCCTAAATTATAAAACCCTACACCCTAGATTTCCTGCATGACCAACATAAACACTAGAGGTTATGGATAATAGAAACCCACTCTAGGAAAAACATCGATGAAGGAAGAAATGGAGTATAAAACTTCTGATATAATGGTTCCTAGGTTGGTTACCTGAATCCAAGTATATGTGCAAAGCATGGCAGACAAGTAAGATCTAAATGGGCTCAAAAGGAACGAAGGTAATGAAATTTATTTTGACTAAAATCAATTTTTAAGTGACAAGTCTCATGTTAACCTTTACTAATGTGAAAATAGTACCAACATTCAATAGTTCTCCACCATGTCACTTAGGTTCTCCCAGGCAAAATAATCTAAGTTTAAATATAGGTTACAAAAACATGCTAAGAAAAGTGGGAGTGTAAAAGTTTAAAGGTAAGGATATGGTCACCTAGATCAATCAAATGGAAAATTTATTTGATTTATATGAGACCCTAATTACATAGAAAGTGGTCATGGCATCTCTATATTTTGAACTAGAGTAGTTCATTTAGTACATAAGTTTATGCACTCAAAATAAAAATAAGGGTTTTTTTTAATTAGTCAGTGTTCTCTATTGAGCTATATATGTGATACCATAATAGTGTAACATATAACTATTTTAACAAATCATAACATTTTCGATAGACAATAATTTTCAAAGATTATATTCAATAATTACATAACTTGTCCTTATTCACAGGTGACATTATATAGGACAACCTAAATTATTATTGAGTAGGATTAAGGATACCATCCAACCTGATGTTTTCATGTTAAATATAGATTAAATTATAGACTCCATGGTATTCACATGTAGAGTAGGAAAGAGATTTGCTCAAATAGAATGCATTCACTATAGGTAGAGAGTGTATTATTCCAACACAATCATTCCCTTAGTCTACCATATTGACTCCTAAACCAATTGAAAATAAATGAGCCAAAGGGTTATGTGTAAGAGATGAAAAAAATACAATAATGGACATACATGTGTCAAGAATAATTTTGTCAACATTGAAGGTGCCAATAAATAATAAGAGGATGCATAAGTAATAAGCAAGCGGAAGGATGAGCTAAAATGGGAATCATATAATAACCAACCAAATATATTGTTCAATCCACTTTTAGATATTATCACTCACCAAAACCTCAAGGTCATGGGTTTATTATAGAAGCATAATATGATAGTGTTGATTTACTTGATGGGTACATATAAATTCATTAACAATAAGTTGGTGACATGTTTTAATGGTTTTGTTTACCTAGGTCCATAATTTAAAGTCATGGTTACAAATAGTTGTAAAATCAATTGTTCACATAAATTCCATAGTATCAATCTTTCCATGGGAGATTATAGACTAGACTCTCCTATCTTTTTTATATCTATGGGTGGAGCAGACATCATTTAGGGAGTCCAATGGTTCACAACCTTGGTAACAATATAGATGAGTTTCCAAAAGTTATTTATGCATTTTCATTTGGAGTGGATGAAATTTGAATTATTTTATTATTTGAAAAGTATACACAATCGATTAGTTCTCATAAAATTTAGAATATTATAAAAAATGGGGCACAAGTGTTTGTAGCACAGTTGTTTTCCTTAGCAATATAACCAACAAAGATGTCTACACAACCTGATCTATAAAATAATTTTGATAGCCACTTAGTTATTTTTAAATAAATACCAAAAGGACACCATAAAATCAAGAACATGATCATGCCATTAAATTATTACTAGGGAGGCAACCACCAAACATAAGACCATACAAGTACCTATATGTCCAAGAGAGTGAGATTGAAAATATGGTACAAGAGATGTTGGAGGCTAGATTATCATACATATCTAAAGTGAATATTCATCCCTAGTGGTAATGGTACATAATAAATATGATACCTAAAGGATATTATTAGATTATAAATAAATCAACTACACCATAAAATATAAGTTTCATATTCTAGTAATTGATGATTTTCTCAATGAGTTATGTGGTGTTGTCTATTTTAAAAAAATGTATCTTTGTTTAAATTACCATAAGTTTCTAATCATAAATGAGGATATGCATAAGATATATTTCATAACTCATGAATGCCATTATGGGTTTTTTGTAATGCCTTTTTATCTCAAAAAATAACCATCTACATTATATATTTTGATGAACATTGCATTTTGGCCTTTTTTGAAAAAAAATATCTCATTATTTTTTCATGATAGTAAGACATGGGTAGAACATTTATAACATGTGAATTGGGTACTAATAGTTTTGAAATAAAATAAATTTACATATACAAGGTAGAGTACTTGGGTCACATTGATTCTCATGAAGGTATCAAATTAGATCCTCATAATATCAAAGCCATGATAGGATGAAATGTTTAAAAAACCCCAAATAACCTCCAAATATTTTTAGGGATGATAACCCACTATCATCATTTTGTGAAAACTTATGGTAGCATAATAGTACCACATACAATTTTTTTGAATAAGGGTTCATTCCACTTGTAGATACATAAATTTTGTATTATACACTTTACAATGGAAGTATTCACCTATCTTTACCATACATGACTTATGTGTACATATATGACTCTTTTTCACACTCATTTTCCATTCATCTATCTATAGACATGACTCTCCAAATTTTCTATTAACTACCTACACAAATTCCTTAATTTGTGCCTAATCTAATTATTATCCTAATCAAAGTATCTCATGATAATCATATAATAATTATTATTCCTTAGACACCTCTGGTTATAGTCATATGAATCTAGTTATCAAATACATACACATGTACTAGATACTTCCACATGACTTGTAATGGTTAGTTTCCTAAATTCAAATTTGTCCTATGGGTCAACCCATATGTTTCACACGTCAATGAAAAAAAATTACCCAAAGAGTCAAATATTTAGATATAATATGCCTAAGCCTATTCCTATCTAGTAATTATTTGGTGCCTATCTATCTAACAGCTATCAATAGGACATCTATCACTTACATATTGAGAGGAACATCCTTAAAGATTTAAAATAAAAACCACTCATAAGAGAAGGTTGTATCCAAGTCATCAACATCTAAATCCAAATCAAGTTTTCTTATTTTAATATATAAAAATCTAAGTTATAGGTTGCATCCATATTAGTGTATCACTATTACACATGTACACCTAAGTGGGAGAACTAGTTTTAGCCTTCTTCATAACACTAAAATAAATGAAATGCTCAAGCACTCAATAGGGGGTGGTTGGGGTCAGATTAACACATCTTATCCAACCCTTTTTTATAGGAAAAACCATTTTCAAAATTAAAGACAAGGTTTTAAGATGAATGAGATATAATTATAGACCCAAACGTAATAAAATTCCTATGATATTACACATAACAAAGGTTTACAAGAAATAACATCGATCTGTAGTGGAATAGTTTGATGCATGTCATAAAGATAATTTTGGTAGAGATTATATTCCTTAGATTACCATAGGAATCCATGTTCCAATAGATCTATCCGTGCAGGTTCACATAATCATTTTCCAAATTTGATCAACTTGAAATCTATTTTCAGTCCTTATTAACACTTATACATAGTCTCAAACCCAAATAAAATAGTAACACAATAAAGAACCTAGTATTATTGGTCATTTCATTTAAATATTAAAGTATAATTAAACATTTGATTTTACATTTTGATCTACTTAATTTATATATACTTTATAAAAATATGAATATTCATAGTTTTATAGTTGTTTAGATCATTATTCCAAAATAAGTAAAACATAATGGTGAACTCGACCCTTATCTTGAGTGCATCAAACCCTAAGCCTCTTCACCTCTAGGGTTTCATCATTATTTTTTAAGGTTTTAGAAATGATTTATGATTATATTTTTATTACATAATCATAATATAATAAATAATTAATATGAATGCTAATAAATGAAAGGGATACATTGATTTTGATGATAGATTTGATGATATAGGTCAAAGGGAATTAATTTAATATATAAAAATGAACCTGAATATGTTTGATGTATTGTTACATGTAACAAAAAATGAATTAAAAAATCATGATAAGGTTATCACTTATGAGGAATAACATGAGCCCTTTAATGATATTAATCAACATTTTATAAGTAGCAACTCTACAATAGGTGTTTAGACCACTATTGCCATTACTTTTATTCCTATGTCTATAACTATGGTTACACATGTGATACCCACCCATGGTGTGAGGAAAACATAATATTTTACTTAGATTTAAATGCCTATCCCTACACAACAAAATTATGTTCTTCTTATGATCACAACTTATATGATAACATTATCTATGCATATTACATAATCCTTTGTGTATATTATTTTATATTTACATTCTAATATGTTGTATCTAGAGCAAGGTTATTCTAGAGAAAATCATTCAATCGATTCTCAAGCATTGATTAATTTTCTTCAAATATTTGAGCTTATCCTTTACCTAATAGTTTCATGGCCCCTAAGCTTACATTATATGATGGTAAAGGTGATCCAGAGTAACACCTTAGAGATTTTCATACAACATGTTTGGAATATGCCTCTAGTGACAAGTTTTTGACTAAGTTATTTTCATGAAGTCATAAGGAATATGATTTGTGATGGTTCTATGACCTCACATTACAATCATTTCATGCATTTAATCCCTTGGATGATCAATTCTTTACACACTTTTCAATCAATATCAATTAGAAAATTTCCTATACTTAAATTGTAAAGCATAAGTAAAGACCCAATGAAATGATCATTGACTATGTGCTTTGGTATAAGACCATGATTTATAATATGATGAATCCTATGGTTGAAAATTAGTTACAATGTATGTGAAATATAATTTTACTTTCCCCTTTACATGAGTTGATTATGCTCAAAAGATTCTAGCCATTTGATGACTTATGCCACGCAATTAAGGATTGAGAAATTAAACTCACTAAAATGAATAAGCTAAAGCTTGTGGTTAATAATCCTAATACAAAAGTTTGAAATAATACCAATTTAAAAGGATATAATGAATGACACTAAGAATAGGGAAAGATAACAGTTAATGTGATGTCATAGTCTACTAATTGTCTTGTCCTCTCAGTTCCATAAACAAGGTAATTTTCATGATTATCAAGACCTTCTTATAATATATTACATAAGTTACTTGAGTGAAACCTTACATATTTCCACCCTAAAAGAATAGGTTGATATGAATAGGCCTCCACCTAAGGGATATGAAAAAATACACATTATGATTATCATATATGTGTTGGACAATTTTAAAACATATGTTATGTGCTAAGACATAAGATTCAAGATGTCAATAATGACAACACCATTAATATTAATGATATTATTACACATATGAATGATTCAGTGGCAAGAACTAATGGTAATGAAATATTGAAAATATTTTCCAATCCCTTTCCAAATCATGTGATAATAGAAACTAAGACTAATCTTGAGGTGCATATTACTTACATAACACATCCTCCTCTAACTTATTACCCTTATAGGACTAGAGAGGATCATCATATAGAATACATTATTGGTACACTTACAAGCACATATAAAATGACCTACAATTACATTTGATGATAATGCAATTTTAGATGATGATTCTATTTGTACATTATTTGTGCATGCTTACACTGATTCTCAACCTATACATAGTGTCATGGAGATAATCATTCAAGTGAAAATATTTTCCCTATGACACTCATTACTAGTCTTGGATATACATAATAGGATTAAATGGATATAAAAAATATAGTCAGTGAATTCAATATAAAAAGATATAAATCTCTTGGGAGTATTGTTTTACCACTTAAGTTAGGCCCTACAACAACTACTACTTTATTTTTAGTTCTACCAAGTACAATGGAATTTGACATATTATTAGGATATCCTTCGATACATAATATAATTATATGACCATGTTCATTACATATATATGTGAATTATATAAATAACATAAAGTGGTGACAATTATAGGTTTACCTTATGAGTATCCTATTCAACTCGATAATTTATCTAAAAAATATAATATGCAACCAATTATATAACCTATTTAGTTATATTCTATGCATGTAGTTCAAGTTAGTTTAATTTATTAGATGACCAATGCTTCCACACCCATTACATCAGAGGTATATTGAGGTTGTACAAAAACCATCATCCACTCCATCATATCCTAAACTAATGTTACAAATAACTTCATGTGTTCCAAAAAAAACACAAGCACATGTTTAAACTATAAAATTGATTCCATGTGATACTATGAATTCTAGGGATAAATAACATACACAAGGTCATATTAGTCATGATGATAATGATGAATATACTACACCACAAGATCACCTCTCAGATTCAAATATAGATACTATTGACGCAGTAGATTGCAACCTTGATAGAACGCTAGGCTCCTGCCCTCCACATGTCAAAATGGAAACTCCCCTCTTGCCTGTGGGCTTGGAAAATTTGGGGGGATAGTCTCTAGATAAGGGCTAGCTCCCTTTGATGTATCTATAAGGTCTTGGATTTCCTACTGTTAACAATGGGGGGGTGAAAAGGGAGAAGGATGCTGCAAATAGAACCTAAACCTAAAAATAAAAAGGTGATACACCAAAAAGGTTGATACACCCAGCCCGAACATACACTTTTCACCAAGAAGAAGCTCCCATACACTTCATCTGATGTGGGAAACTCTTTTGTATCAGTGAGTTAGGGGTCCATAGAGATACAAGGAGGAAGAACTATCAAAGGTGTTATGAGACACACTTTGGTAGCCTATTCACATGTGCCTATATTCCTATTGTAGACACTTCTGGCAGACTTGCAGAAGAAGAAACTTCGCAATGCACCAAACATGCTGGAATCATTCTATGAAAATCATAAAATAAAATGACTTAACACAAAAAGAAAACATAGACATATGCGTGAGTGCAAGTTCAAATGGAGGTAAAATTTTCTAAGTCTTGATTCAAGGTAAAATCCGGTAGAGTTCTACCTTACAAACCCCAGAGATTTTTGGGCAGAGCTTTGCCTTATAGGCTGAGAGATCCTTATCCTCAAATGAGAAGTTTTCAATATATATAAATAGGAAAAGAAGTAAAGGTGCTGCTTTGGAAAAGACTTTGGCACTCTTTGACAAGTTGGCCCATGTGCATTGAGAGCATCAAGAAGAGGAAGTCACTGTCGCTGATGTCATTCTCTAGAAGAGGCCTGCTAGAACCATGCTGTGTAATCACCAGTCTTGACTTTGGCATTCAAACATTAATGTGAACACATGAGCCACACCTCTTTTTCTATAGACAAGATTGCTCCTTCTAAATATTCATGCAGTTTGTCTGCTTATAAATGAAAAGTGGAAAAAATAGGCTACACCGCTTACTGTTTGCACCATTTGATGACCACCTGGCAATAACTTGCCTCCCCTTTGCCACCTAGGCCATCTTGTCTATTTCTACACTTTGTCTCTTGCTGGCTTTGTCTCTTTCTGGCTCCTTCAACCCTCAAAGCTATCTTCTTGGCAGGTCACTGAGTTCTTTGGGCTCTTCTTTAAGCTTTTCAAAATCAATGGCTATTCCACGAGCCTTAAAATTGATGTCTGCACACCTATCACTATTTGAAAACCAACAACTAGTTCACCGTGCTTTATTTTGATGTTTTTGGGCCCATCACCCCTTGGAATTCTTTTGGCCTCTTATTGCTTCCCTTTTCTTCAGGCTTCTTGTTTTAGACCCTCCCGAAGGAAGGATGACCCTTTGGCTTTGGAGAAGTGTCTTTCTTTTTGACCGAGAGTCCCTCGCAAGGGGACCTACCCTTTAGGGTCCTTTGAGTCCTTGGTCTTGAAATCCTTCAGACATTTTGTCCAAAGGATTTCTTCCTTTGCTCCTCACTTATTTCCCCAGGTCACTTTTCCTGTGGGTTTTCCTCCCGTGCCTTCCTTCGAATTTCTTTGGACTTTTTGTCTGAAGGAATTCCTTTAGACAATAAGTTTAAAGAAATTATTCTCACCTTTGCCTTAGTATTTTTACTTGTCTTCCCTTGGATTTTTGCTCGTAGCCTTTCCAAATTTCTTCGAACTTTTTGTTCGAAGGAATTCCTTTGGACAAAAAGTCTCAAGAAATTATGTCTTCATCCTTTTCTCTCTCCTGCCTTCTAAAAGTGCCCTTTAGAAAAATTGGAAATGACCCTTCTGAAGGGTACTTCCTTTGCCTTAAGCAAATTTTTGAAAGAAACTTCCCTTTTTAGCTTTTCTCTATAGCCTCTTTGAAAAGTTCCCTGCCCTCTGCAAGGGCACTTGAGTCCCAAACTGCCCTCCGCAAGGGCATTTGGAATGGTCCATTTTGTGCCTAAGTGGAAGCTTGTCTCATTTGAACTGAGCCATTGAACCAATTGAATGAAACAAGTCATTGAAGTAGGCTGCTAAACCAATTGAAACTGAGCCATTTGAACTGAGTGGTTCAATGGTTCAAAGAAACTTTGTAGAAGCCTCTTTCATTCTTTGAACTCGTTCTTCATTTGCTAAAAGAAATCCCTTCAGAGTCTATAGAAATCCCTGCAGAGTCCATAGAAATCCCTGTAGAGTCCATAGAAATTTCCAAGACTTGTGCAAAATCAAAAAATGTACTAGCTCAAAATAGCAGGGGAAAAAAGGGGGACCGATTTTGGTCTGTAGGACCAAAATGGTCAACAAATTGGTGACTCCTAGGGGAAGCATGCTTGCTATGCTTAGAAACCAGTTGCCTTAAAATCCATTGGGCATAGAGTTGAGGTACAACTTGAAAAGATAGAAATAGCCCTGATAGATCCAAGAATCAATCATGAAGCTTTTACCCCACACACAAAGGAAAACACACACAAGGCTAAAAACACTACTTGTGCAAACAACACTTAGGGAAAATAGGAAAGAAAATTGAAAGAAAACTACTATATACAGCTAACCAAGTAAATTTTCCTCCCTCCTAGATCAAAGGGAAAATTTCATAAGTCCCCTTCTTGGAAAGGAAACTTATGGTGCCAGAAAAGTGGCTGAATGGAAAGGAGACTTGGTGATCTATTCCTCTTGCCTGCCACCTTGATTGGCTTGCATCTGAGTGGATCAGAGTCAAACATGCTTCCAACATATATGTACTCTTCTTGTTCTTATAAGCTTGTTGAATATTAGTCCTTCATGCTGGTGCATCTCACCAAGAAATCAATGGCTGTTGGCTCATCACCATAATCCCTTTGATATGCAAAGTCCCCTTGCAGTGCATCATGGTTTGACTTGTTCCCTTCTACTTCATTGAAGACCCTATCAAACTCATCCTCTACTCCCTCAAGGATTTATTGAAGAAGGGTGATTGTTGTGATGTCTAAAATGGAATCAAAAATTGATTGCTCATCCCACAGAACATCACCCTTTTGTCCAAAGCTCTCTTCTTCAAAGCTATCCTCAAGATGGACCAGCCTCTCCTTTTTTTTCTCAAGGATCAGAGTCTCTAGTTGTTCAAAGACATCCATCTGATCCTCCTCTAACTCAGGCTCTTCAGCATAGTCATCCTCCTTATCAAAACATCAAGGAAGTTCATCAAACAAAGGAGGAGAGAGCTCACCATGCTTATGCTCCTCTTCATATTACTGAAACATCTGCATGTATGCATGCCCTGCATCTTCTCCATTGATGATGATGTATTTTGAAGGAGCCTTCATGATGATTTCCTCTTCATTGTCACTCATGATAGCCTTTTAAACAATTGCAGATTGGATCTTCTATTCCTCACTCGCCTCCTGCAAAATAGGTTCCTCCTTGAGAAGGGGTGAAGGGAAAAAACCATGTGGAAGAGGAGGCAGTCCTTGAGCTAGGATCAAATGATTCTCCTCTTTCCATTTGGCCATCACTTCATCTATATTAGGTGTGGCTTGATAGCTCTCTTAGAGGTGTGTAGATGGGGTGCGTTCAGACATGTCCATCACACGTTGGCTGAGGAATCTCACTTTGGATTCCAACTCTACAATTCTCCTAGCTATATCTTCCTAGAAGAGCCTTTATTGGAGGTCACAAGCATCATCATGATGAGTAGGAGCAACTTCATATTCTTTGAGGTTTTGAGCAAAACCTTTCTCCTCCATCTTCCTACCCTAAGATTCCACTGTTTGCTTCTAACTCATGACCTTGGGATTAGATTTTTTCTCTTGTGAATAGGCAACAAATTTATCCTCTTTATGGTCTTGAGCTGGTTCAAGAGGTTCCTTCTTCCATCTTGGGATCTGGAGATCATACTGAGAGACCTGAGGAAGTTGGGGAAGGTTAGGGAGGGTCTGCTGATGTATAGGAAGAGCTGCTTCAAGAGAGATGTGCTGGTTCATGATGTTACCTCCAAAGGAAGATTCACAATCTAAGGAATTGAGAATGTTCATCTCCATGGGAGGTTACACTAGTTCCCTTTGATGTTTGAAGGATAGGCACATAGGGTTAAGAGCAAGATTGATTGATGCATCATATGAGCTATAATGAGCAAGTGTTATGTGATAGAAAGGATTTGGTGCACAAGAGGGGGCTTTCTTTAGAATAGGAGGGGGTATGTAAGGCTGACTGCCTTACATGAATGGATTCCTCCATTTTCTATCTCCTCTTCTATGGATTGCAAGGCCTGAGCTTTCCTGAACAAACACTCCTCTTTATTCATCAGCTCCTACTGATATCCATACTGCTCATCCAGTCTGTCAATCTCCATTACCTACCTCTTAAACTCTAGTGCAACTTCCCTTATTGTTGAAGGGAAACTAGGAGAGTTGCTTGAGGTGATTGCATGAAAATCCTGAGCTTGAGTAAAACCATATGAAGGAATATGAGGCCCATGATTTTGTGTAAAGGAATTATACATACAAAAAATAATATTTCTTGATGGCACCTAAACTGCTTAATTAGCTGATTCAACTTAGAGTCACCATTGGTGTTGATGAAAAAACCTCCAAAGGCTGGTTGGTTGAAGAACAAACCAAAAATTCTTTAACTCTTTGGACCAAACTTGTCCTAGTTGGTCCCACTAGGTGTGACAAAAACTATTGACGTAGTGGATTGCACCCTTGACAAGAGGTTGGGATCCTGCCCTCCACACGTCAAAATGGAAACTCCCCTCTTGCCTATGGGCTTGGCAAAACTAGGGGGAGAGTCTCTAGATAAGGGATAACTCCCTTTGATGTATCTATGAGGTCCTGGATTTCAAACTGATAATAATGGGAGGGGGTGAAAAGGGAGAAGGATGCTAAAAATAGAACCTAAACCTAAAAATAAAAAGGTGATACAACAAAAAGGTTGATACACCCAGCCCAAACATACACTTTTCACCAAGAAGAAGCTCCCATACACTTCATCTGATGTGGGAAACTCTTTTATATTAGTGAGTCAGGGGTCTGTAGAGATACAGGGAGGAAAAACTATCAAAGGTGTTCTGAGACACACTTTGGCAGCCTATTCACATGCACTTATATTCCTACTATAGATACTTTTGGCAGACCTATAGAAGAAGAAACTTCACAATGCACCAGACATGATGGAATTATTTTGTGAAAAGCATAAAATAAAATGACTTAACACAAAAATAAAACATAGACATATGCGTGAGTGCAAGTTCAAATGGAGGTAAAATTGCTAAGTCTTGATTCAAGGTAAAATCTGGCAAAGTTCTTCCTTACAAACCCCAGAGAGTTTTGGGTAGATCTTTGCCTTATAGGTTGAGAGATCCTTATCCTCAAATGAGAATTTTTCAATATATATAAAGAGGAGAAGAAGTAAAGGCACTGCTTTGAAAAAGGCTTTGGCACTCTTTGACAAGTTGGCCCATGTGCATTGAGAGCATCAGGAAGAGGAAGTCACTGTTACTGATGTCATTCTTCTAGAAGAGGCCTGCTAGAACCATGTTGTGTAATCACCAATCTTGACTTTGGAGTTTAAACATTAATGTGAACACATGGACCACACCTCTTTTTCTACAAACAAGACTATTCCTTCCAGATATTCATGCGATTTGTCTACTTATAAATGCAAAGTGGAAAAAATAGGCCACGTCACTTACTATTTGCACCATTTGATGACCACCTGGAAATAACTCACCTCCCCTTTGCCACCTAGGCCATCTTTTCTATTTTTGCACTTTGTCTCTTCCTAGCTTTGTCTCTTTCTAGCTCCTTCAGCCCTCGAGGCTATCTTCTCTGTGGGTCGCTGAGTTCCTTGGGCTCTTCTTTAATCTTTTCAAAATCAATAACTATTCCACAAGCCTTAAAATTGATGTCTGCGCACCCGTCACTATTTGAAAACCAATAGCTAGTTTGCCATGCTTAATTTTGACATTTTCAAGCCCGTCATCCCTTAGAATTCTTTTGGCCTTTTCATTTCATTGGCCTCTTATTGCTTCCCTTTTCTTTGGGCTTCTTATTTTGGACCCTCCCAAAGGGAGGGTGACCCTTCAGCTTTGGAGAAGTGTCTTTCTTTTTGACCGAGAGTCCCCCCAAGGGGGTTTTGCCTTTCGGGGTCCTTCAAGTCCTTGGTCCTGAAATCCTTCAGACAAAATGTTCAAAGGAATTCCTTCGAACATTTTGTCCGAAGGATTTCTTCCTTTGCTCCTCACTTATTTCCCCAGGTCACTTTTCTTCCAAATTTCTTCAGACTTTTTATCCAAAGGAATTCCTTCGAACAAAAAGTCTAAAGAAATTATTCTCACCTTTGCCTTAGTCTTTTTACTTGTCTTCCCTTGGATTTTTTCTCGTAGCCTTTCTAAATTTATTTAAACTTTTTGTCCGAAGGAATTCCTTCGGATAAAAAGTATGAAGAAATTATGTCTTCATCCTTTTCTCTCACTTGCCTTCGAAAAGTGCCCTTCAAGAAAATTGGAAATGACCCTTTTGAAGGGTACTTCCTTTTCCTTAAGCAAATTTCTGAAAGAAACTTCCCTTTTTGGGTTTTCTCTGTGGCCTCTTTGCAAAGTTCCCTGCCCTCTGCAAGGGCACTTGAGTCCCAAACTACCCTCTGCAAGGGCATTTGGAATGGTCCATTTTGCAGCTAAGTGGGAACTTGTCTCATTTGAATCAAGCCATTGAAGCAATTTGATGAAACAAGCTATTGAAGCAGGCTATTGAACTAATTGAAATTGAGCCATTTGAACTGAGTGGTTCAATGGTTCAAAGAAACTTTGTAGAAGCCCCTTTCATTCTTTGAACTGGTTCTTCATTTTCCAAAAGAAATCCCTGCAGAGTTCGTAGAAATACCTGTAGAGTTTGTAGACATTTCCAAGACTTGTGAAAAATCAAAAAATGTACTGGCTCAGAACAACAGGGGAAAAAGGGGGGACCAATTTTGGCCTGCAGGACCAAAATGGTCAACAGATACATAGGGGAGTATTAGCCCATGGTGGGTGACCTTTTCCATGATTATACAAGCTCTACATGTGAGCATCACATTTATAGTATCATTATTAATATGAACCCAATAAGAAAATATTTAAACTTTAAAAAATCAAAATATCTTTAAATTATAGACCTATGCATGACATGCATTGCTAGTATCCATATTTCCAATGAGTTGTTTATCATTCTATTGTATATTACATATATGTTTTTCATATGCACATGTATTTCATGGTATACATGGGTGAGTTACATGGTACATGTTTTATATGACATGGACATTTAGATGTGGGACATTCCTATTCTTGGGGCATTTATTTGGTACATCTATTCATGTTACATATTTATATGACCATTTCATTGGTCATATTGAGCTAATTAGATTGATTATACATGTATTTCCTTTGATTATAGTAGTTATAGTGTTATATGGATATTATTATTTACCATGTGTGATGATTACATATATTAATAGTGTATTCATGCTTTTATTATTCTATGCGTGTTGTTGTTGTTGCATGTTACGTTATATGACTACCATCTTACCATTTTATGTGGACTTACATGCCTCCATGCAAGATTTTTTTTTACTTTTTCATGGTGTGATATTTGAGTGTTTATTACATTGTATACATTTCTTTCCTTATGTGATATTATGTGTTCATTGATTGTACTATGTGTGACTATTTTTTGTGTGTGACATTGAGTGTTATTATGGGTGAATCTATTGTATATGTTATCTTCATAACATTATTTACATAAACATGTATACATATAGGATTTTTTTAAACTTATAATGTTGTGATCTATATCACTTATCTTTTTACTTGTGTGTGGTTCCATGATCTATATCATGCATCTTCTTATGTGGATTATTATTTGGTGTTTATCTTTGTTATTAGTAATGTATGTATAATAACTATATATATATCTAGACATGACACTTGTATTCCTTATGATACATGTTTCATATGTTCTTTGATAATTAATTATGCTATGATTACATATTCTCTTTATATTATCACATTATTTTCATACTTACATATTATATATAACATCATGTGTATAACTCATTTATTTTGAGATTAATAATTCATACTACATCCATCACCTCAAAAGGTAAGCATACTAATGGGATTGACATAGAGATTTAATCCTCTATATATTAATAATTCCCATTTTGGGTTAGATTATCAGATTGGTTCATATGGTTCATAAATACATAGATTGAGATGAATTTAGGGGCATATAAAAGACATAAATATTTTATATGTACATGAGTGACATGTCAAAAATAATAGATAAGATTAATATTCAAATTATAGGGATAAGATGGAATATGTTATATGTTATCAAATTTATTAGATTAGGGTTAGAGTGATAAATTTATGTAATTATATTAGATTGGAGAAACTAGATTAGATTTTGGGGCCATGGATGTTTTTCATTCTTACACTTTATATTTTCATGATGGTAATGAATATAACATTTTGAATCTAAAATCCTTCTGCATTGGTTGATTCAATCTATTCATATTTACATCCAAACCTAATATGGGGTTACACCTTTTACATACAAGCCTAGTATGGGGTTCCACATTTTACAAATAAACCCATTTCAGGGTTCCACCTTTACATATAATCCTAGCATGGGGCTCCACATTTTTCATCTTGAACATATTATAGGTTCAAGATCAGTTAAATGAGGGTTAGGGAATTTATCTTCCCAACCCATGGTTTTACACAATGGCCCTTACCTTGGTGCATAATCACCTCAATCTCTAATACTTAAGAGGGTGGCATGAATAACTTACTTATAGGTGTATTTATTCATTAATTTTCAAAATTTAAATGTTTCATTGATCTAAATTAATTCATAATTTAGATCATATATGGACATTGATTGTTTCATGTTTCATTACAAAATTACATGGAGCAATTTGAACGCTCAAAGACTTCTCTTGAAGATGAAGTATGTTACACAAAGGTAGGCAATATCTTTATCATTTTACTCTAGAATTATTGATACTAGAATAAAAGGTGGTAATTTTTAGACACATAACTATGGTATTAGACACTTGATAGTGTAAGTGCTAACCTATCTTTATAATACATGACTTATTTGTACATATATGTTTATTTTCCACACCTCCTTAGATATATATATATATATATAGACACACACACCTAGATGTCCCAAATTACTATTAGACACCTATAGGAATTCACTAGTATGTGACTAAATCATCTTATTATCCTAATTAGATTGTCTTTTTCTTCACACACCTAAAGTTATAGTCAGATGAATCTAATTACCATATTCTTCCACCTATATCAGATCCATATGTATGGTAATTTTACTGAATTCAAATATTTCCTATGGGTTGGTCCATATATTTTACATGTTAGTGGTAGAAAAATTTACCCAAAGAGTCACCTATTTACACATAATAATCCTTATCCTTTTCCAATATAGTAAGTAATTAGAACCTATCTATTTAAAAACCCATTAAGAGGACATCTATCACTTACACAAAGAAGTATCACTAAAGATTCCAAATACTAAACCCCTCAAAGGAGTAATCCATATCCAAATCTAAAGTACCTAAAGCTTTCCTATTATTAAGTGTTAAAATTCAAGTTACAGGGTGCATCCATATTACTAGACCACTCTTGCACATATACACCTATGTGGGAGAACTAAGTGTGAAATGAGTCATTTTTAGAGTGTTGGAAATATATATAGTGCTCAATGACTTAGCAAGGGTGGTTAAATCAGCTCAATCCATCTTATCCAACCTATTTTTAAAGGAAAACCTACTTTTGAAATTGGAAATAGGGTTTTAAGGTGAAGGAGAAATTTTTTAGGACATACATGTAGCATTAAGCCTTTAATATTACATTGGACAATGATTTATAGGCAATCACACCAGTATATGGAATAATAGTTCCATACATCTTAAAAATAAAATTTCTATAGAGATTGGATGCCTTTGATTGCCTTAGGTTTCTAGGTGCTACCAAATTTATCTGGGTAGGTTTAGACAATCAATTTCTAGATTTAAGTGACTCTAGATCTAGTTTCAATCCTTATTGACACCTATACAGAACATCATATCCAAATAGAATAGTAACAATATAAGTAACCTAATATTATTATTTATTTATATAAATAATAAAGTATAATTGATCATTCATTTTTATATTTAGATTTGTGTAATTCAAATATAATTTATACAATCTAAATATTCATTATTTTATAATTATTAAGATTATTAATTCAAAATAATGCTAAACACCACTAAATTGAATCCACCACCAAGGAAATTTATAAACTAAAGGAGTCCATGTGCATCACTCTAGTTTTGGCTACCCTATATTTTTAAAATACCTTCATTGTTGAATTTGATGCATTAGGATATGGAATGGGGGTAGTAATCATGCAAGAAGGGTGACCCATTACATTTGAGAGCTTCATCTCAAAGATAAGAGTTTGATAAAGCCTATCTATGAGAAAGAAAGGATGGGTATTATTCATGCAATCGAGAAATGGAGACCTTATCTAATGGGTAGACAATTTAAGGTGAAGATAGATCATGATAGTATGATATAATTCTTAGAACATAGATTGTCATATAAAAAACAATAACAAAATGGGTGACCAAAATTTTGGGATATGACTTTGAAATCATATATAATAAATAAAATTATAATGTAGTAGAACATTCACTACCAAGGAGGGATGAATACATAGAGAAAATTTTAGGCCTAAATGTCCATAAGGTAGGAAAATTGGTTGGATGAGACAAGATCAAAATGGGAGACTAACATTGATACACATGTTTTAATTTAGAAGCTCCACCAAGATTACAATGTATTTGAAAAAAATAGTGTAAATGGAATGACTTATTGTATAAATATAGAATATATATGTGTAATAATGTTTTCCTCAAGTATAACACCATTACAAAGTTTCATGCATCTCCATTAGTAGGGTCTTTAAGATTTTTGAAGGTTTTTCATAATCTTGAAATTTATGGTCAAATGCATGGTGTTTCAGAAATATAAGGGTGACACAATTAAGACATCAAGTCTTCTACAACCCTTACCTATTCTTATCCAAAGGTGGGGGGAGGTTTTTATGGATTTCATAATTGGGTTTCCCATATCACAAGGTAAAAATTCTATCATGATGATCATGGTTAAAATAAAAAATATGTCCATTTTTGTGATTTATTAAAACCATTTCTATCCAATATAACAGTAAATGCCTTTTTGGATACAATACAAAATTTACATGGTACCCCCAAGATCACGGTAAGTGACCATGACCCTAACTTTACCAATAAGTTTTGGATTGATTTATTCTCATATTTGGGCACTCAATTGGCTCATAAATCATCATAAAATCATTAATTTTATTGGAAAATAGAGTTTTCCAATAGATTCCTAGAGGGTTATCTCAATTATTTATCATTGGATAAATAGGAAAGATGAGTTAAGTGGTTGAGACTAGCAGAAAGGTGGTATAACATTTTCTTTCATGCCTCATAAAAAATGTCTCCATTTGTGGAACTAGATGGTTATCATCCCCCATCCATCACATCATCCTTTAGGGTATATCCAAGTGTTTTAGATGTTTATTAACACATTAAATACCACTAGGAGGTACTATATATGATAATTGGGAAGTCACATAATTGAATGAAGCATAAATTGAATTAACACTGTAGCAAGAGAATTTTGAAGTGGGTGCTTACGTCTTTGTGCACTTACAACCATATAATAAAATGAACTTGAAGTAACATAACAAGTATAAAATAAATTATCCTAAGTATTATGGTCCTCATCAAATCCTATAAAAATTTGGTAGTGTCACATACAATTTAGAGTTACCAAAGTTGGATAAGGGTGGAAGAGTCATTATAGAACCTAAGGAGATCCTTTAAACACACACTAAAAGGCTATGAACAAGGTAGATTAAGGAGTACTGTTAGGTTGTGGAGCTAAAAGCTTCAACCTTTGCAAACTGAGGAACAGATGGTTGCTGAGTTCTACAGGAACCGGCGTCGGCAGCAGGACCGACGTCGGCAGAGTCCAGTGCAGAAGGCCACCGGCGACGGCAGGAAGTCGGCCGACGTCAGCAGAACTAGACAAGCAGGGACCGACGTCGGTCGCCTGTGTGTTCCAAAACTGCTCATTTCATGGACAGTTAGTTAAGTGAATAAAGAGTTTGCATGTTGAGACCAGTTAGAGTCTTGGGCTGCGAGGACAATTGTCTAAATTAAGAGTCTAAGTTATTGTTTGAGTTAGGGATCTATTTATAGACCCATTGGCATGTATTGTATAAGGCATGAGATAGAAAGGAAGAGTTCCTTCTAGTTGTAAGATCTGTGAGTTGCAAGTTGTTGCAAGCTCATTGGGGATCTACATGTAAGTTTGGTCTTTGAATTACAGGTTGCAGGTTCATGAGAGATCAGCTTGAAGTGCTGTAGAGTGCTTGATGTACCTGCAGGGTTATTACTGACTGGTTGGTGAGGTGAACACCAATTCTGTGTGTGAGTTGGTTGTTGGGACCGTTTTTGTGTAGGAGAGTGTGTGTGAGAAGAATTACTGAACACTTGAGGTGTGGCGAATATCTGTAAGGTGAAAGAGTGTGGCGGCTCTTTGTTGTATTCTTTTCTGTTAGTGTTAATACAAGATAGTGTATTGTCTCTCATATTCTGTGCTATTGGTGAATTTTAGTTACTTGTGTTTCTGGTTATTTCCGCATATTCAATTGCTTATATTTGGTAATCATACTGTGCTCTTTCTGAGGAGCAAGATCATAGGAGGTGGAATTATAACAGGTGTGTTTGTTCTTGGATTTATCTTCCATCCTCCCCTCCCAACAAGTGGTATCAGAGCATGTTTGTTGTTCTTGATTCCTGACAAGTGGTATCAGAGCCTTGGTTGTAGGTTCTTAAGCTTGATACCAACAATTGGTATCAGAGCTTTTGGTTGGGATACTAACAGATTGGTGTAGATCTGGGTAGTGTGTTTTGATTACAGGTTACTCACAGGGTTTCTGTTTGAGTGGGAGTTGAGCAATGACAGAAAGTAGTCAACTACGAATGGAAAAGTTCAATGGCAAGAACTACCAATTATGGAGGATGCAGATTGAGGACTATCTGTATCAGAAAGATTTGTACTTACCATTGGGTGGGGTTGCTAGCAAACCCGTGGATATGAAAGATGAAGAATGGGAGGTTCTTGATCAGAAGGCTCTGGGATCCGTTAGATTGAGTCTTGAATCATCTGTGATTTCCAGCTTATCATAGTGTAAGACAACGGTGGAGTTGATGAAATCTTTGGCAAATTTGTATGAAAAACCCTCGGCTTTGAATAAGGTATTTCTTATGAAGCGTTTATTTAATTTGCAAATGTTGGAAGGTGGATCTGTTCATAGCCATCTTAGTGATTTCCATGGTTTAGTAAACCAGTTAAGTTCAGTCAATATTGTATTTGATGATGAAATAAGAGCTCTCTTAATCTTGTGTTCATTACCTAAAAGTTGGGAAGGTTTGGTAATGGCAGTTTCTAATACTGTGTCTCCTTCAAAAGTCTTAAAAGTAGATGATATTGTGAGTGTGATCTTGAACGAAGAGATACGTAGGAAAAGTACAGGTGAATCATCTGGAGATGCTTTGAGTGTTGAAGGAAGAGGAAGGCCAAGAGAGAAGATAGAGCGTGGGAGATCAAGGTCGAAGATGGGCAAGAGATCCAAGTCCAGGTATGGCAGAATAACCTGCTGGAAATGTGGAAAGCAAGGGCACTTAAAGAGAGATTGCAGATCGGGTACAGATCAGCATGAAGAACATGAAGAAGAAGCAGATGTTGCAGGTTACGTTGCACAGGATGCTTTGGTATGTTCTTTGGATAAAGTAGAATCTTGGGTATTAGATTTTGGTGCCTCTTTTCATGCATCCCCACATAGAGAATTTTTTCATGAGTATGTCCAGGGAGATTTTGGAGAAATTTGTGTAGGGGATGGTAAGCCTTGTCAGATTGTTGGCAAAGGCAAAGTGAAGCTGAAACTGCAGACAGGTAACACATGGGTGTTAAAGGAGGTCATGCACGTCCCAGTTCTAAAGCGGAATTTGATTTCTGTTAGAAGCTTAGGTGAAGAGGGTTGCACAGTAACTCTCACAGCGGACTCTTGGAAGTTACCAAGGGTACACTTGTTGTAGCTAGAGGTAAGAAAGTAGGTACGCTTTATCTATCTACTTGTTTTACTGATTCTTCTTCTGGGTTATCTACTTCAGCTGTAGATTCAGAGATGTGGCTTGATAGGCTTGGTCACATAGATAAGAAGGAGATGCTGGTTCTTGAGTCAAAGAGTATGCTTTCAGATTTGGAAGGCATGGATCGTGATTTCTGTATGCAGAAGAAGAAGGTGAGGTTTCTTGAGGAATCCGATGTTAGTGACAAGAACAGGAAAGCCTTGGTTTTCAAGGAGAAGGTGACAGATAGAGTTCAGCACAAGGTGCAGAGGAATTTTGAGCAGAGCAAGGGTGATTTGGACAAGGGTTTGATCCAAAAGGAGCTCGCGGGAAAAAGTCAAGTCTCACAAGAAAAACACAGAGATCGATGTCGACAGGAAAACCGGCGTCGGTGTCCAGACAGGGACCGACGTCGGCTATGTGCAGCCCGACGTCGGTGACTCGGGGCAGACAGAGACTGGCGTCGGCCAGGGGAAATCGATGTCGGCAGGAAGGCAGTCGCAGGGAACCGACATCGGTCGGCTGTAGACTGAGATGTGACCGGCATCGGTCACTGAGACGGATTTTGGGTGGACAACAAGCTGTCATGGAGTCTCAAGCGCCCATATGGAGGACTGAAGGTGTAAGTAAGTTCTTAAATTCATCATTTCCCTTCTTTACACTACTTGTTGCTCACTTATGGCATAGGACCAGGAAGTTATTGAAGAAGCAGAACAGGTAGATCCAGGAAATAGTGGGAGCTAGGCATGAATGAGGATGTGATTCCTTGGAGGAGAACCAAACAGGTGTTTTGGGTAGTGTGGCCAGCTGGAAGTAAGCACTGAGAGACGAATGGATGTTGAGGATAAAGAAGAGCGGAAATGGATACGTGAGATGGAAGATCAGGGTATTTGATCTTGTATTAGCTGCAGAGCAATGGAGGTTTGTTCATTGTGTTTCTCTTTACCAGATTGGATAGTATTAGCTACACTATCCTATTTTCTGTATGATGTGCTTGTTGCAGGGTTACATATACAGGTATTGCTGAACTAAAGGTAAAGCTAGTTCAGGTGTTTGTCATGGAGAATCTGGGAGCAGCAAGATTCTTTGGCAAGAGTGTGTTCTAGAGACATGGAAGGTCATGTGTTGACTTTGTTTCAGGATGATTGTGTGAAACCGGTTAGCACGCCGATGGTTAGACAGTTCATAGAACAGGGGTCTTGATTCACATAATGAGGTTGAGTGCATGGTATGTACTAAACCTGAGTTTTCCCAAGCAGTGGGAGTTGTCACAAGTTAGGAGCCAATCCGGGAGAGAACCATTGGAGGTCAGTTCAGTGGATTCTTACAGGGACTAGTAACAGGTGCACATGCTATGCAAGTTCAGGTTTATTTCTACATGGTTGTAGATGTGGATGTGGTAGGTGATTTGGATGACAGGTTTTGTACCACGGATTTTGTGGTGGTTGGTCTTCAAGGGTGATTTTGAAGATGGATACATAGCCAAGGGAACAAACTAGACGGTGTACAGGTACAGGTACAGGTTGCAGCTGTTTATCTCCAAGTGGGAGATTGTTAGGTTGTGGAGCTAAAAGCTTCAACCTTTGCAAACTGAGGAACAGATGGTTGCTGAGTTCTACAGGAATCGGCATCGGCAGCAGGACCGACGTCGACAGAGTCTAGTGCAGAAGGCCACCGGCGACGGCAGGAAGTCAGTCGATGTCGGCAGAACCAGACAAGCAGGGACCGACGTCGGTCACTTGTGTGTTCCAGAACTGCTCATTTCATGGACAGTTAGTTAAGTGAACAAAGAGTTTGCATGTTGAGACCAGTTAGAGTCTTGGGCTGCGAGGACAATTGTCTAAATTAAGAGTCTAAGTTATTGTTTGAGTTAGGGATCTATTTATAGACCCATTGGCATGTATTGTATAAGGCATGAGATAGAAAGGAAGAGTTCCTTCTAGTTGTAAGATCTGTGAGTTGCAGGTTGTTGCAAGATCATTGGGGATCTACATGTAAGTTTGGTCTTTGAATTGTAGGTTGCAGGTTCATGAGAGATCAGCTTGAAGTGCTGTAGAGTGCTTGATGTACCGGCAGGGTTATTACTGACTGGTTGGTGAGGTGAACACCAATTCTATGTGTGAGTTGGTTGTTGGGACCGTTTTTGTGTAGGAGAGTGTGTGTGAGAAGAATTACTGAACACTTGAGGTGTGGCAAATCTCTGTAAGGTGAAAGAGTGTGGCGGCTCTTTGTTGTATTCTTTTCTGTTAGTGTTAATACAAGATAGTGTATTGTCTCTCATATTCTGTGCTATTGGTGAATTCTAGTTACTTGTGTTTCTGGTTATTTCCGCATATTCAATTGCTTATATTTGGTAATCATACTGTGCTCTTTCTGAGGAGCAAGATCCTAGGAGGTGGAATTAGAACAAGTGTGTTTGTTCTTGGATTTATCTTCCATCCTCCCCTCCCAACAAGTGGTATCAGAGCATGTTTGTTGTTCTTGATTCCTGACAAGTACTTGATCAAGTGTAATAAGTTGACTAATAATGATGCAAAATAAGAGGATGAAGCATTCTTCCAGAAGTATTTATAAAACTATTCAACACTAAGGGAAATGTTTTTTACATTAGAGGGACATATTACCCCCTTAAATTATAACATGTTTATGGATACATGTGGTCAGTTTGTGGGTTACAAATCCTTTTACATTATCTTGACACGATGTTTGATGTTTTTGTATTATTAATAAGGAAAACCTATAGAGTAACCATATCTTAAGTAAAGTATATATATGAGGTAGTGGTTAATTCTCAAGGATGATATTATGAATTATGTTCTTATTACATGGTTTTGGAGGTTACCCCCTTGAAGTGAGTCATACTTATATTTCTAGTATTCTACTATGTTGTCAACTCTTGTTGTGTATGTTAGATATTTTATGTTCAGTTATTGTGATCTATTGTTGTTACTCCATTCTTGATCATTATATTTTCTTCCATTTTTATAAATTGACTTTATCTAACTTAGTATTTTCATTACAACTTAATTGAACCAAAAACATGCATACTATGAATCCAAAACATGAGTTAAATAATATATCACCATTAATTATGCAAGCTATGACTGAGCATATTATTGGTAATCAAACTAGCAAAAAATTACATTGATGCCTATCCATTAACCAAACATCACATTCAAAGAAACTCGAGTAAATTCCCACAAGAGTCACTTAAGTGGTGTGTAAGATATTCTCTCTCATGTATTATTTTTTCTAAATTTCCCTAAGGATAATGTTCCTCAAAACATGCCAATACAAGGGAAGGTCCTAAAACCATGTAAAATACACACATAAAGTAGTTCTTCTAACATTAAGATTCATAAAAATCATAATCATGACACTAATCAATATTAATTTACTTAATAATGATTAAAAATTAACCATTATATAATGAGTAAATTTAAGCATTAATTTATCTATAAAATGGAAATTTTCATTTTAACACTAAAAATACCGAAATCAAAAAATAAGATGTGACAAATATTTTAAATGTATATGTTACTAAACTAGTTAAAAAAGATCTATAGTTTAAATTTTAATAAATATGTATTAATATGAACCCAAATGAATTAAGACCCCTCTAATTTTTAAATAATTTGATGCATAGTAGAACCATATTAAGATCACTCTATGTTAGATTACCTTTATTTTAAAATTTGTTTGAATTATGTTTTATTTTAAACAATGGTAAACCTATGTTAAGTTAATTTTTATTATTTTATTTGGTAAAGCATAAGGCTGAAAATAAGGAAAATTAATGTAGAAATTCCTTCCAAGTTACCTCTCTTTTTTCCTACCCATATTTCATTACTAGGAAGTTAAAAATTATAGACATTAGAATTTGGGATTGAGAATATTGTCAGATTTCCCTCCATGTAAAATTGTAAGGAATTGAAATTATTTTATAAGTATAAAATAATGGTTAGAGGACCTAAGTGTCTATTATTTATTGATCAAATCTTATTCAAATTTTATACATCATAGTTTAGTTTTGAATAAAAATGTGGAATTTATTATTAATATATATTTATTTTGGTGATTATAACGGTTTTATTTAAAAATCATATGAAAATATAGCAATTTTTGATGAAAAAGTGTTAATTGGAGACTTAAAAGTTTTAAAGTTATGTCAAATTGGAAAATATCCAATAAAATGTACCATGTTTCCCTCTTTCTCAAGTTTGTTATTGTCATCTATGCTAGTGGCAAAGCCACCTAAATCAAGTGAATAATGCTACATGTTTGAATTTAGACACCTATGATATTATAATTTTAAAAATGGAATTATGCACCCTCCATCCAAAAAATAGGTTTAACTTAATATTATTTCACACTAATTAAGAAGGGATATAATTAATAGAAAGGAACCAAACCTAAAAATTAAAAAACCCTGATTGTATAAAATAAAATGGATTAACCTAAGATAATCATGAATTAAATGTAAAAAAACCAAAAAATATGGGAAATAAAGACCTATAAGATCTAAGAAAAGTTATCCACACATCAATTATATAATATATAAAAATATGATTATAAGAAGAGATGAGAAGTCACTCTAAATTCTAACCTCCTTGATGAAGAGACATGATATATTGAAAATAATATGATAGAGAGGGGGGGTGAATTAGTATTCAAAACCTTTAATTTAATTCCTCTTAAAATATGTATGAACCATATTAACATGATTGTACATATTAGAAATCATAAAAAATAAAATATAAGAGCATGAAACACATGAACACAACATATACGTAGGAAACCCTCTTTAGGTAACAAACCCACTAATGAAGCAAATGGACTACAATTATACAAGACAAACATCAATCTTCAAAAGATCACCCACTCAACTTGGAGTACCAACCCCAATCTATCAATCACCAAATTAATAGTCTTTAGCTAAGCACCAAATCAACAAGGAGTACCAACCCCTATTTTACCAAGTACCCACTTAGCTTTAGCAAGCTCCAACTCGCAAGGAGGAACCAACCCCCTAGATGACTCATTACCAACTCAACCACCTGATTGTTTGATCACTTTTATAAATTATTGTTTCTTATACAACATATTATGATGTATTATTTTATCACGTCACTCTCTTTAACCCTCTTAAATTGACCTTTATCCCTCTTCTCTCAACTAGTCCTCTTTATGGCTTGATTAGGTCTTCTAACCTTGATCCTCAAATAAAGAACATT